>JACXGK010000857.1:7718-87031 GCA_016801125.1 Novumbra hubbsi
CAAACCGGTTCCTCGGAGGGCCGTGTGTCTGCAGGTTTTTGTTTTTTCCTGTAAATTGGTTCCCAGTTCAGACCTAAACAACCAGGTGAGGGTAGACCTAACCAATTAGTGACCTAATTAATCAATCAAGTACAAGGTGACAGCGAAAACCTGCAGACACTCGGCCCTCCGTGGATCCGGTTTGACACCTGTGCTCTAATAGGTTAGTCTTGGCCATTGCATTGATCTCTGGCATTTTATGGTTCAATATGTATTATGTATATCTACCCAGAATTTAATGCCAAATGCGTCAGGTTTATTGGCCATGTATTGTGTAAAGCGACACCGCGAGGGTCACTTGTTCATCTAATACAGTTATGTTCTCACTGCCCTGTTTTTCACAAAATCAAATACCTCCGATATCATAGCAAATGTATCAGTCACAAAGCGGACAGTCCTTGTGGTCTTGTCATCAAAGTGCAGATAGAGCACGATATCTCAGAATTTGGGATTTTCATTTTGGCCGACCAATAATCATAGAGTTTCATACTTTTACCGCCAGTAACACCTCTCAACTAAATAAGACCCATGAATGCTTTTAGTTTGGCATCTGTCAATTTGAACTTTTTTGCATTATTTTGCTCAGCTCCCTCTTCCGTGTATTTTCAAATGTTTGTCCAGATGTCTGTGTCAATCAAACACTTTAGACTACTCAGTGGACTTTTAATATTTAACATTACTAGGGTTACTCCGTGTCACGGTCTTGTAGTGTGGCGGAACCATACGCGGACATTTTTGAATAAATGAAAAGGTGTATTTAATCACAAACAAAACAAATACAAACTACACGTAACTGTAAACGTAAAATGAAAGGACTAACTAACATTAAACGGTGTACAAAGAAACATGTAGCGTATTCACATGAAATGTGAGTTAAACAGAGACAAACCGTGAGCTGTTGAGATAAGCACAAACAATAAACCACAGCGGGTGTGGCTGGAAAACGAACCTAAGTAGGCTCCCCAATCAGAGTCAACTGAATGCAGCTGCTCTGACTGGGGAGCCCACAATGGCATGAAGAGGGCTAGAGGCCTCACAAATAGTCTTGCCCTGAAATGGCCAGGGGCTCGCAGCCAGGGCATGACACTCCGTAAGGAGTCTGTCAATTTTACAATTATCCCCAAATTGCTACTTGCAGCTATATGTAATATTGAATTGTACACTTTATCTTACTTGAGAGTCAAATAAAATAAACAGTGGTTTTCTACATACATACAATTACTAGACTACTTCAATATGTATATCACTGAATCATAACACATGATGTTCCGGACCTTTGCTTGAGGTAATTT
The DNA here is from genome assembly GCA_016801125.1 of Novumbra hubbsi. Classification (NCBI taxonomy): domain Eukaryota; kingdom Metazoa; phylum Chordata; class Actinopteri; order Esociformes; family Umbridae; genus Novumbra; species Novumbra hubbsi. The sequence continues at coordinate 9,050 of JACXGK010000857.1, forward strand.
GGTCTAGCTGGACTTGTCTACCTTTTAATTGAATGCCCCATATCTATATATTTATTGCAGCCTTGAAATGCGTGAAAAACAATGGACAAACGCAAACCGGGCAAATTTCTTACATTGAACAGAAGTGAAATAGCCTTAAATCACCCTTTCTCAGTGGGATTTTTTTAATTAAAAAATACTGGGTGATAAAACACACATTTAGGAAAAGTATAAGCAGGGTCCTGGAATTTGATCGAGAGCAAAGAAATAATCTTTTTTCCCTGTTCACGGGTAAAATTTGCCCACTCAGTCGTTTCTAGTGTTAATGCTTATTGCGTAGATATTGAGTGCTATGTCTTAATGATTCCTCTGCTCAGAACACTGCTATGTTATTTGGTGCATTTGACAATAAAAAAGACTTTGACATAAAGAATCTATAGAAAGCAAACTGCAAACACTCATATTTAATCTAATCATATCTCCCTGTTCTTCCACACTGCCCAAAAGCAGTTGCCACCCAGATTGGGATTGGGTTAAAACACTCGTTTCCTCATTACCTATTATCATGAAGCGATTTGAAAGGCTAATCATATCCCAGATGAAAGTCTGTCAGGATCACTGAACACATTACAATATGACTGCTACCAGAACAGAGCATGCTTAGAGTGTACTGACTGGGATGTTTTCAGGACTGCTTCCAACAGTCTGGATGAGTTCACAGAGGCTGTGACATCATACATCAGCTTCTGTGAGGACTGCTGTATCCCATCATGCACCAGGGTGAGTTATAACAATGACAAACCCTGGTTCACAACTAAACTCAGAAGACTAATGATGGAAAAGCAGGAGGCGTTCAAGAGTGGGGATAAGGATAGTTTTAAAAAGTCGAAGTACAGCTTTAGTAAGGAGGTGAGAAATGTTAAACGCCTGTACTCTGAGAGATTACAACAACAATGCTCAGCAAACTACTCTGCTTCTGCCTGGAGGGGCCTTAGACAGATCATCAACTACAATAATAAAGCCCCCCATTCCATCAACAACTCTCGCCTGGCCAATGACCAGAACGAGTTCTACTGTCGTTTTGAAAGACAATGGGACAGTTCTGACACCCTCCCCAGTGCCGCCATCCCCCAGCCCACCTCAGCAGGAGCATGGGGCAGTCCGAAACTGCTCATCCCAGTGGCTCCCTCCCCTCCTAACACAACGACGACTCTTTCTGTCTTGGAGAGAGACGTTAACAGACTGTTTAAGAGACAGAGCCCCCGCAAAGCAGCTGGGCCAGACTCTGTCTCTCCATCCACTTTGAAGCATTGTGCTGATCAGCTGTCTCCAGTGTTCACAGACATCTTTAACACCTCACTGGAGACATGCCACGTGCCAGCCTGCTTCAAGACCTCCACCATCATCCCCAAGAACCCAAGGATCACAGGACTTAACGACTACAGACCTGTCGCCCTGACCTTTGTGGTCATGAAGTAATTTGAGCGCCTTGTGCTGTCTCACCTTAAAGCCATTACCGACCCTCTTTTGAACCCCCTGCAGTTTGCCTACAGAGCCAACAGGTCTGTAGACGATGCAATTAACATGGCCCCCCACTTTATACTACAGCACCTGTACTACTCAGGAACCTATGCCTTTAATACAATAATTCCAGCGCTGATGCGGGACAAGCTCTCCCAGCTGCAAGTGCCCAAATCCACCTGCAGGTGGATCACTGACTTCCTGTCTCAAGCTGAGGAAACATGTCTCCGATATCCCAACCATCAGCACTGGATACCCTCAAGGCTGCTTCCTTTCCCCTCTGCTCTTCTCCTTGTACACCAACTGCTGCACCTCCAGCCATCAATCCGTCAAACTCCTGAAGTTTGCGGATGACACCTCCCTCATTGGGCTCATCTCTGGTGGGAATGAGACCGCCTACAGGTGGGAGATGACTGACCACCTGGTGAACTGGTGCAGACAGAACAATTTGGAGCTCAACGCTCTGAAGACAATGGAGATGGTTGTGTATTTTAGGAAGAACCCAGCCCCACCCACCCCCATCACCCTGTGTGACTTCCCAGTCACTATTGCAGAGTCCTTCCGCTTTCTGGGCATCATGATCACCCAGGACCTCAAGTGGGAGCAAAACATCACATATTACCAAAAAAGCACAGCAGAGGATGTACTTCATGCGGAAGCTGAAGAAGTTCAATCTGTCAAATACAGTGATGGTGCACTTCTTCACAGCCATCATTGATTCCATCCTCACCTTCTCCATCACCATCTGGTATGCTGCTGACACTGCTAAGGACAAGAGCAGACTGCAGCGAGCCATTCGATCTGCAGAGAAGATGGCAGATTGGCTGCAATCTACCATCCCTCGAGGACCTGTACACCGCCCAGGACCCTGAGGCGCGCTAGAAAGATTGTGGCTGATTCCTCCCACCCTGGACACAAACTGTTTCAGCCACTCCCATCTGGCAGGAGGCTAAGGTCCATTAGGACCAACACCTCCCCCCACAAAAACAGCTTCTTCTCATCAGCAGCTGGCCTCCTTAACAAGGCCAGATGACCCCCACTGACATTGACATTCTCTGCCCCATAACTTAACTTCTGTCAGGATTGCTACCTCCGGAGGACGAACACAACTGCAGAGCTGTAGTAAAACGATAAGCTTTATTGCAGAACCAAAACAAATAGCAAACCAAGGGCTACTTAAGAAAAACTCCGGTGCTCCAACAAAACAGTTCAAACGAAACAAATGACAGTAGTAACCGACAGCAACGCATGACAGAAAAACAATGAACCAACAAACAACCAAAACTCAACGACACAGAAATAGGTTCCCCAATCAGAGACAACAGTGTACAGCTGTCTCTGATTGGGGAGAACAAACCAGGTCCTGGCTGTGAGCCCCAGCCACATAGAGTAATCTAGAGGCCACAGCCAGGACCTGACAACTTCTAAATAATGTATTACATTAATGCACTTCTCTGGACTACCTTCATGCACATTGCACTTTACCTTATTAAGTAAATGTTTGCACATTTTATATTTACTTTAATTACCTCATACCACTTACTGTGTTTTGTTGTCATGCACCATAGCACCAAAGAAAATTATTTGTATGTGTAAATGTACTTGGCAATAAAGTTTTTCTGATTCTGATGTGCTCTTTATCTGTCTACCATCGGTCATCCCCGGAGTGTATAGTACCATAGGGTTGGATACTTAGGGTCAGTGACAGTTTCTATAATCATGCCATCTGCCTGACACCTGTCCATTTACACAACTCGCACACAAAAAATCTTACGCTTGGACATAACAATTGGAGCAACAAACACATTTATTTTAGCCCCTCAAGCACTGTTGTTCTGTGATTTTTTTATTCTTTTAATTCATAACATTCACCAGTTTCTAAATATTTCAGTAGGCAAGAATCAGCCAAAATGTAGTAGTGTATATACACTTCAGTCCATAACTTACACTTCTTTCATATAATTTTATATACACAGAAGTTTGTTTTTGACCTTTTATTGGTAAAGCACACGGAACAGCCTTTATTTGAAGATGTTTTTTTTATTTTTATATTCCCTTTCCATATTTGGAAGAAAACCCCCCACTGTCAGTTTTGCCTACCTATTTGTTTTTAAAGGTTAAATTGATTATGGATATGGAAATAGTTTTGACTCTCATTGGGGATGCTTTCTGTGGTGATGCTTTCTTGGATGTTGCGGTCTTTGTTGCTGCAATGTATGCACGCATTGATTTTTTGCATGAGATTTTTAATGACAAATAAGCATGAAAAACTTTTGCTGACATTAGTAAATGTGAAGGAAAGGTCTCCCTGTGACATCAGAATGCCGGCATATACAGTGCATCTGGAAAGTATTCATAGCGCTTCACCTTTTCTATTATTATGTTATGTTACAGACATATTCGTTAATGGATTAATGTAATTTTTTCCCTCAAAATTCTACACACAATACCCCATAATGATAATGTGATAGACATTTTTCCAAATCTATTTAAAATAAAAAAAACTTGATTGATGTCCACCTGTGATAAGTTCCGTGCATTCGACACGATTTGGAAAGGCACACACCTGTCTATATAAGGTCCCACAGTTTACAGTGCAAGTCAGAGCACAAACCAAGCCATGATGTCCAAGGAATTGTCTGTAGATTTCCGGGCACAGGCACAGATCTGGGGAAGGGGAAAGAAAAATGAGGATGCCTTTGATGACAAGAGAGTGCTGGCCATTTACTTCTGTTGTCTAATAATACAGAGACAGAAAAGATCAGTAAAGAGACACATTGACATGGCACAAACACATGTCAGACAGGGAGTGTAAAAGGTTGGTCTTTATCATACAAGCCTTTGAAGTAGCGCCTTATGCCGAGAACAGATTACTTGATACAAGCCCGGTTTTTTTACTTGACAAACGTTTTTGCAGCTTGCTGACACATTATGACAGTTTCTGTCCAACAGTTTTATTTTTTGACTTGAAGAGTGGGGATTGCTGGTCCACAGCCTTAACTAAGTCTTCCCCAAGATTTTCACTGGCAATTCAATTAAACTCAGCCAACACCTGAAACAGGTGTTTTTTAAAAGGGGTTGTAATTAGGTGTTTATTAATATCATTAATAAATTAATCTCAATGTAATATCAGTTATGCAAGGATGTGTGTGTTCAGGTTTGCATGTGTATGTTATGTGTGTGTTTGCACTTTAACATTTAGAGGACATGTCATTCCAAACATGTTCAGTTACCTCAAGGCAATCTGGATTCTAGGACAGAAGTTGGCTATTTATAAGTGGCACAGAGTGTGCATTCATGCTGAGTGAACATACAGTGTGTGTCCTTGAAACCGAGAGAAAACCTTATAGACAAAGAAGAAACCGGCAGATGTAATAGAAAACACTAAGAAAAACACAAATTCCTCAGCAAAAGTTTTCAACATCAACACTTAACTATACCAGTAGGCCTTTTATTTGGCTACAGAGAACTGTAATTTCCTTGACACATGGAGTGCCACGAAACTGGAAACATATTGACCTAACTCTGAAGAGACTGAGGGGATTTCCAGAATGTGACATCCTTCCGTGCCCTAATCCAAATGTATAGACACAGGGCAGATGGCAAATATGTTCAGAAAACAAGCTCTGATAGCATCTGTTTACATTTCAGTTTGACGTAGTCAGTTATGGGCTAAGCAAAGTGAGCCGTGTGGTTGAGAAAAGAACACTGCATACTATGATGAGCTCAAAGTATCTTCACTCTACACATTTGCATTTAGATTTACTGTTCAAGTTCACATAGTGGTCCACTTGAAGTCAACCCTCTGTTCTGAGTTTATGAGTCAGTAATAACACTGCAAAACTGGAAATCAATGGTGTATTAAAACATCACACGCTCTCTGTCCAAATATTTCTGATCTCTTACCTGGATGGATGTGCCACATGTCGCAGATTCCTGCTTTGAGTACGCGTTTCATTCAGCAGGGCGTGTGTATGGTTTCTTGTAGTTAATTTCATGTTAGTGCTCCTTCTCTTACGCAGTGACAGCATAGAACATTCACAAATGAATCATTTACCATATGTTTCCTAAGGGCTAAAAGATCAGAGGAATGTTTTAAGACATTAAGTCCCAAAGCTTAAACAGGGTGTTTTGTACTGTACAGGTAGGTGTATTATGTAACGCATGTACAGGTTTAAGTGTGTATGCATGCTGGTGAATAGGTGTTGAGGCTTTGGCTGCAGGGGGAGAGACGTTGGCTCTGCTTGTCAAGGGACTGATATGGGCTGAGAAGATGACAGAGTCACCAGAGCTCTCATCGGCCTTGTAGAACAGAACATGGTCTAGATGACAGACCTGTTGGTTGCAAAACTACCAGAACCAGGTACATTATACAAAAAAAGTGCATGCTTTATTTTAAGTTATTAAAGAATTTTACATGTACATTTCTTCAATGGTTCAAAGCACAACACCCACAAAAAAAAATGTGAGGTTGATCTGTTGTGAAATAAAATAGCAAATGAGTACACATCCAGGAGAACACCTGAATTCTACAATCTACTATTTTTGCTGGTTGATCTTATGCAGTACATTGACTTGATCGGATAAAACAGAACGTACATTTGCCTATCAACAATAGCCATAGAAATGTGTTTTACCGTGAATTAACTATGCTACCAAAAAGTGCCATGCAGTGCTAATTATGCAGTTATTCAGTACGGAATACATATTGGAAGTATTCAAGGCTTTGTTCTTGTAATGTTCTAGGATTTGAGCAAAACTGATGGAAAATGTGTCCATAACCTCAGCCCTGGGAAATACTTTCAGCACTACACAGCACTATCCATTTAACAGGTGAATTTTCGCACATCTACTTGCCAGGTTACCTTGCCTTACAACATCAGAGACAAATATTTCAAAGAGGTTGTGCCAAATATCTGGAAATACTGTACAAGCTGTATTTAATGCTACGTTTTTAAGTAATAGCAATTACCGATGTATGACCATAGAAACCATGGGTCTAAAATGGGAAATGTTGACTTGTGTCAACTCCTAATCTAATTGCTGCAGTGCAAGGGATTAGTCTTCTTTCTTTGGCTTTGAAAATGCTGCATTCAGTTGTTTAGCCATACTGTAAAAAAATATTTACGGTAAACAACTGGCTGCTGTGGTTGCCAGAAATCTACAGTAAAAATACAGTTGAAATGTTTTTCTGGTATACCTAAAAGTGAACTGTAACATTTACGTAAAAACTTGCAGTTTTGGTGCCATAAAAAAACATTCAGAACTGGTATGAAAAGCAAGTACACTTTTCTATACCACAAACATTGTAAATACATGCTTTGGACAACCATATTCTAATAGAAGGTACTCTTTGTTGGTTTCAACTTGCAGAACAAACAGTTTGAATAATTGCAATCTTACCTGAACAAGACAGCACACCATTCTATTAAGAATGGATTAATCATAAAGCAATTGCTTGGAAAGCATTAATGTTTTGTTGACTGCTCAAATCATTACTGGAAGTAGTACCATACGTACCATAAGTACAAAACAGTTTATAAGCCAAAAATAGCTTTCTAAGAGAACAGGACTCACATTTAAGTCGTTTTCAAGCATCTTTCAGTGTAAATCCAGAAAACACAAAGTTGTAAAACATTCTCAGTGCCAACGTGAACTTCAGACATCTGTCAAAAAGGTTTTGTCCAACCTTAATCTGCTCTCCATTCATGATCAGCAAGATCTGTAATTAGTTTAAGAACTTGGGGGTTCACTGGGAGCTGACGTTATTCTGAAGAAGCACCTTAAAAAGAGAATTTAATGAATGAATTTGTTGCTCACAAATATGCACTGATTAAAGGGTTAGTTCACCAAAAAAAGAACATTCTGACATCATTTACTCACCCTCAATTAGTTCCAAACCTGTATGAATAATTTGTTTTCTGTTGAACATGTGGGTAACCAAACAGTTACTGGTACCCATTGACTTCCATAGTATGGGGGACTTTACAGTCTTTCACCGTAAAACTACAGACATTTTTACAGTGCAGTGAACAATACACCTAACTAGTGAACTAGTTATATAAGCAAGAGAGGAATTGCAACTTTAGGATATGCCATGCGACGTTGTTTAAAAATTAAACAAAGCATGATTTTCTGTGTCATTATTGCTTAATTATTATAGGAGGAAGTAAATACATAGGTGTAATTCTGTAATGTTTTATCAGGAAGGATTAGAGTGTCTGCCTGATTACATCTTCGAAAAGTGTTCATAGATTCTACATTTCTCTCTTGAATTAACAGACCAGATTCCTTAACAGGCTTTCAATGTTAATGTCCCTTTTCAGTAAGTAGAGTATGTGACTGTTGCATGCAAAAGGAAAGTTAATTTCCATTTGTGAGATCCTATGTACAGAAACTAGAGAGGAGCACCAAGCAGCAACCAGGCTCTCCGGCAGCCATGTTTATTCATGCTAATCTGAGCAAACCTGCTGAGGTATAAACCACCTTCGGTCCCAAATCAAGCTAATTGGCCTCCATCAATTACAGTGAATTGGATTAGTGTGGGGAAAAGGCAAATGTCCATAGAGTCTGCTGCTCAATAGTGCAATTCAAAATAAAGAATCAACAACCGTATGGGTGGAAAGCCATTTTCAAACGATCTACGAGATAATGTTGTGAAAAAGCAGAAAGTCAGAGAATGGATATAAAAAGGTGTCAACGGCTTTGTCTATCCTTTAGAGCACCATTAATAAGAGGTGGAGGGCATACGGCAAGACTGGTCAATGTGTTAATTTGACCCCCAATATCACACACGCTCCACAAACTTGGCATCTCTGGTAAGGTGGCAGGAAAGAAACCACTCCTTGAAAAAAGGAACATCAAGTCTTGTTTTAGTTTGGCCTAAAAGCACATTGAGTCGATTTTGAGGCCAAGTGGCAAAAGGTGCTTTGGTCGGATGAACGCAAAACGGCATGTTTAGCGAAAACCCAACACATCCTTCCACCCAAAGAATACCATTCCAAAAGTAAAGCATAAAGTTGGCAGCATCCTGTTGTGTGCGTGTTTTTCTTCAGCAGGAACTGAAAGATTTGACAGGAAAGAAGGGAGAAATTACAGTGCAAATTACTGACAATCTTTTGAGGAAAATATGCAGCCCTTTTCCAGGAAGTAAATGGGATGATGGTTCATGTTCCAACATGACAAGGACTCAAAGCACCGCCAAAGCAACTGCACATTGGCTGAAGGACAAGTACTTGAATGTTATTAGAGATGTATTCAAAGAGACTCATGGCTGTAAATCATCCAAAAGGTGGTTTTAGCTAGTTTTAACTGATCTGTTTAACTAATTTTTTTTAATATGTTTTCTGACTTTTTCACTTCGATATTGTGGGTTACTGTGTGTAAAAATAAGCTGAAATAAATTCAGACTTTGTCTTTTCATTTCAGGCTGTAAGGCAACAAAATGTGAATATTTTGAAAAGGGGTGGTGACTTTCTTTTCCCAATCTATACATCTTGAAGAATAAAAACCCCAAAAAACTCTCTGAAAAAATAAAGAACAGCCTCCAGGAAACAGGCATTGATGTGTCTGCCATTACCATTTGCAGAAGACTTCCCCAGTCAGACCACAGAGGCAGCAATGTGAAAAACTAGTTAGCCTCAAAAACATAATAGCCTTAGACCAAAAAAGGTTTTGTTTTACGGAAAAGTTATTGTGGACATTTAAATGTACCAGAGTGATGGCAAAAAGAAAGTGTTGAGAGAAAAAAAGATCTGCTCTACCAAGTTATCTGTGGAATAAGGTGGAGTTAGTCTTTGTTCTGGGCATGTATGACCGCCCCCTCACATCTTGCCCCATGCCAAAGCGATTCACCGCAGGTTCTTATACTGTAACAGGGCTGCAGAGCGAAACGTAGAGCATGAACATGAATTTCCAATGACCTCCTAGCTATCCTCTCATCTCTATCAACTGTTAAAGCAAAAAAATAAAAATCTCTCAGGCCACGCTTTCCCCCTTAACTCATTTATTATTCTTTGCCATCCATTGACTCTTCAGATGACTTTCAGGTGACTTTGTCAACTACTAAAAATAAGTTTAATGGTATCAGTACCCTGACTTTTTCACTCTCTCTCCCTGTTCCTTCAACCTGCTCTCATCAACTCTCTCCTGACCAATGGCAGCGTTGGTCAGGAAACCTTTAGATGGCCAAGCCGCTCCCCATCAGAAAAAAACGAAAATATGACTAAAACATTTTAGCGTGCTATCTTGGGCCAACTTTGTTATCTCTTTCAGATAGATATCCTTACCTATGACAAAGAAAGGCCTTAGGCTGGGCCTCTGAGAGCACTCTTCTCTGTGTCACTCAGCTTCATTGCACTGCAGAAGCTGACTCTTTGTTTTCTGCTCTCTGCTTTTTTCTACGCTGTCAGCAATCACATTATGGTTCGTTGAGTATGACATTGACTTAAACAGAAAATGTTGCAGGTATAAATTCAGATGAGCAGCAACATTTTAGATTAGCCAGGGTTTGAGGGTTCAATAAAGAACCCGAGACGTTATCTACAATGTGGACTAATGCAAATCACTGGTCTTTATTGTGCCACCAAATCCCGGTTTATCATGAATGTTGCTTCTCATCTAGTGTACAACCTTTCTAAGTTCTCCCATGTCACCCCAAATCTCCACAGACTCCACTGGCTTTGAGTTGAAGCCATGTAGCTGGTCTACAGAGCAGCAAGGGGAAATTACCATCCCTTTGGGAAATGCTGAAAACCTTTATCCCTACCAGATGTTCTGTTGCCTATGGTTTCCTGATCCTCCCATCCCTACGGGCGAGTAGCCCCTGCTATGTTGTCTTTTCTCTTCTGGCACCACAATAGTGGAACTTCACTTTTTCTCAGCTCTCTGTTCACCCCAAAGTGCCCGAAAATGTAATTGATGACGCTGACCTGTCAGAATCAAAGAAAAGGTTAGTAATATACAAGGCCAAATACACAATGTAGAATTACTCCATGCATAACACCATACGTAATTTTTTTAAATTGGCAGGAGTTATGCATAATCCATCACAAAAACAATTAGCAAAATATTGTTAAAATGCAAAAGCATATATAAAAAGTCGCATTAGAGTTCTGTCAGTCATAGACTTCCATAGCTTCTGTGCTCTAGTCCTTACTTTTCAAATTGCAATTCCATTAGAAGCATTTATCATTTGCATACAATTACCATATACATCTGTATTAGCAAATGTTTATCTTAGGTCATTCATGTTTAAATTATCTGTCATGTCCTGGCTGGGGGCCCCTAGCCTTCTCTATGCTTTGGGGCTCACAGTCAGGACATGACAAGGCCTCTAGCCATCTCTGTGGCACTGTGGGCTCCCCAGTCAGAGTAGCTGTGATCAGTTGTCTCTGATTGGGGAGCCTATTTAGTTTAGGGTTTTTCCACACTCGGTGTGGTTTATTGTTTGTTAGTAATGACAATGTTCACGTTCCTGTTTTGTTTCAATGTTATTCCCGTGGATACGCTACATGTTCTTTGTAAGTTGTTTTAGTTCTGTTTGCTGCTTGTTACAGCTCCTTTACTTTTACGTTTACAGTCCGTGTCGTGTTTGTCGGGTTTTATGGGAATAAATTCACCTTTCATTTGAAAATGTCTGTGTTTGGTTTCGCTACACACCATGGACGTGACATTATCAATCTAAATTATTTGCATTCAACTGAGTAGTTAATTTATCCTTAATCTTAAATTTCCTACATTTTGCCATTAGGTAATCTGTGCACTAAAGTAGTGAGTTTGAGTTATTTAGAATAGCATTTTAAATACCAACTGCAGTATTCATGCTGCCAATGTTTAAGTTGGCCGACTCCCTCCTATCAATGTCACAAGGAAAAAAATCTCGTTAAATACGACAAAGATTTTTAACATGTCCAAGAAAGTAATGAAAATCTTCTTTACTACTTACATTTTAATGACATGTTGCTAATCTAGTTGATGCTCACTTTGAAATCTTTGAAAGCATGCATTATGCACCTACACAACATGTCTTATATCAGGGAAGTGGGGGTTTATTAGCTGGGAATGACAGATTGTAAATGTAATCAGCATACCGATATGTTATCATATGTCCTCTGGGCTTTTAAGACCACAAAGTCAGACATTTTATATCCAATCCAAAAGATAGCACACAACACAGGGCCCCTTCATACTTGTAGTGCATTGGGATTTTGCCTCACACCAGAGAGAATGCACCGTACTGGCCTTTCAACACCAATTCCATCTAGGGAACAACCAGCACAAGCCCTGCTTAGTTCCACAAAAGCCATAGTTCCACATGCTTTTGGCTGTGTCCACTTCAATTTGGCTGTTTAATAGGGGCAGTTCCAAGTTATTACAGAATTTTTATTTAAGTAGACATGTATATTGCAGTCCTTTCAAGCAATCAGTTATTGTTTAAAAAATGAAAAGGTAAAACGGGACATATTTGACTGTTACATGCAGGGAAAGATTATTGAATAATACTGGCATTGGGCAACCATGGGTTTAGCTCAGGACATAAAGACATAGATGTCAGCAACGGAAAATCAATTCCAATGAACTCTGCAAACTATTCTAATAGGCCGTAGTAATGACTTTAATATGTTTACAAAGTGTTCTTATTATTTTGAGGGGGACCGATTTATCCGCTTTTAACATTTTGAAGGAGGACATTCCGTCCCCGTCGTCCCACTGCTCCTACACCCTTGCAGAACTGTACAGAGCCATGTCAGGTTGACAGAAAATATGAGTTAATAGATAGGACATTCATTTGTCAACATTCAAGATAACCTTTAGATACCATAATGTATATTAATCTAACAATTCATCTGACAATTTCTCAACCCATATTGTTGCTGAGTTTGTCATGCTAGTTAGATACATCCAGGATGTCATATCGGCAGCTGCTAGCAATAACAACAAAGTAATCCCCTAACGATTTCCAGCCAGAGGCTACAAGTTGTTTGTGATTTCAATTCAATTAAAATTATACACAAACAAAATTTAATCACATTTACATTGTATAGACTGCTTATTATTATGCCCTTAGCCTAAATCCTCAGAATGTATTTTCCCTATTACTAGTTCCTTTTCAGACATGATGTTTATGTCATGACTATAGGTAAGTTACATACTTTTCGTCTTCCATCAAATTCTATTCTACAGTAGTATTTGAGAAGGAGGGATTCCAGAGACATTGGCTTGTCCGAAGATAACTCCGGACAGGGCCAATAGGCATGATTTATCGCAATGATGATAGCGACTGACGTTATCGCTTTACCTTTGGTGCTACGTAGTTAATACGTGATTAAGAGAACTACCTTTATGAATACATAAAGACCCAGAGCAGTCATGTGATGAAATCCCTAGGATCTCATTGGTGCAGCCCCTGCCACTGACTTTCTCACACACAGGCATGCACACACACACTCCCACGCTACTCTTGTATACAGCCTGCAGGCCAATGGATATGATAGCCTATCCATTGTCAATGAAAACAAATCAAAGAAAAAAAAACATAATTACAGGTTATATTGGTTACAGTTTTTGAAAACAATGTGGGTTATAAGAGTAGTTTGGAGCGAAGTAAATACAAAACCACCAACTGTGCCTGTTTTCTATGTCAGTTTCAGCGCTTAAGGCCACTTGCAATGAAAAACTGGATATGCGAATAACGCCTTTAAATTGACATTACTACAATAAACATGTCATGCCTTAAAGCAATAATAATACATGCACTTTGACAGACAGAATTAACATGCATACCAAAAGTGGAATAACTGGTCCAGCGTACTGCCTGAAATCCATCCGTGCTTTACTTGCACCTAGCCAAAAGTGCTGTAAATGCTGCTGAACCTTTATCAAAAGTCAAACAAAATGGGATCTGTTTTTTGGTGAAAGGTGATGAGGTCAGTCTGACACAACATTGGGGAAATGCCCTCTGGGAGAATTCCTACATACAATGCTGCAGAATGGCCATGAAAAAAGCTAAATATGCGAGAAATGTAGCCTTAGAATTAGATAAAAATACATTCCATATCAAAACATTGTATGATAAATGGCACCCCTGGATTTAGTTCATTGTGCTTGAATTACTTCAGCAAAAATACTTTTTGTTGTATATGGTATAAAATACAACACATAACTTGAAAGAATTAGAATCTTATCAGATAACATTTGTGATGCTTTATAAAGGGAATTTATTTGGCAAACCTAGTCAGTAGTAAGCTACAAGCTAACATTTTAGAGTTAACTGTGGCTGAAATATAGAAGACGAGGTCAAGGAATCCTCTGTGAAAGATCTTCCCCCAAAACTGTAAAGTGAATAAGATGGTACCCCACTTTTACAGTTGAACAAAGATTTTCTTAAGAGACATAAAAAATTATCCAGTTTAGTGGAGGCGAAGTTTTTCTCTCTTTTTTTTACCTCAAGAACTGTACATATTTCAAACTGGAAATATATTGTGTAATTTTGCCCGTAAATGAAGTATAAACATAATCCTTAACATAGTGTAGGACAAAAAAGAACCAAACTTCTTTAAATCAAAAAATGACAGCTTTTTACTGCTGTGAGCCAAACTTACACTGCAAATAGCACTAATTTGCTGTTAAACCTTAATACCCAATGTTGCTGTATGCATTTTCATAGTTTTTTGCATAATCCCAATTTCTTTCATGAAATAACTTAATAGGCATTATTTGTCATCACTTTTTAAAATGTGTCAATGACATTTAAATAAAAAACTAATAAGAAACCAACACAAAGAGACGAACCAACCACTACCTTTCATAATAAAACACTTTCTTTGTCTTTTGAAGAATGAAATGTTTAACTTGAAACCTGCCCGAATCATAGCGACTAATTAATGAATGATGTGTTTCAAAGTGCAGGAGAAAGAAACTGTAATCTGGCACAAAATACTATTGTGGAATATTTATATGCTGTGCATTTACAGTTGATTGCATCTGTAACGTGTATTAAGGCTGACAAATGACTTGTCAGCTAAAAGGGGTGGGTCTCAGCAATCTCTGACTCAACAGAAAGATATGATAGATATCCTGTTATGTTTTCTGTACACTCAGAGTGTGTATCATATCCTGGTCTGCCTGGGCCTAAAGGAAATGCTTGTCATTTTACAGTAAAAAAAGTGTTCCTTGGCCTTGCAGAGCTTAAGACCCAGCAGTGCGCCAGGCTTGTGATAACCGGGCAATCAGACACAGTGGCCACCTTAGCCAGGAATGTTAGTTTCCTTATCTACTGTAAAACAGATGACCCTTACATTTGTCATAGGATCCAGCGGACTGGGAGCTGGTTGCTGCTGCAACACATAGGAGGGCAACAGTATGTTTGGTATTTGGCATTTACGCAGACAATCATGACTGTCAAACAAATCACTGAAAATGAATGGTTCGTAGACACTGTTCAAATGGTAGAGGTGTGAATCTTCACCACCCCTCTCTCTTTCCGCCTTTATATTAATCAACTGTTTTCAAACAAAAGAACATTTCAATGTTCATGTCAACCTATTTATCCAGTTATTCCGTTTTTTTTGTGTGTAAACACAAAATAAAGTTTTGACATTATAAACATACATTTCTGTAGCAACAAGAAAACGTATGGTCTAAAACACGGTCTATAACACGGACTATAATGTAACTTTCAAATGAAATTATTTGTAAAACGAGGAAGTATAACATATTGTATTGTTTATGTGGAAAATCAAAATGTTTGATTATTCACTCTGAAACAACATTTAGCAAAAACCTGCGTTGCTTTTGTAAAAGTTTGTGAATTCAGCTGCCAGTCTTCGCAAATACAATGAGCAGTTACCGTTACACATGAGTCTGTGAAGATGAATGTCCAGGAATCGCAGGTGATGATCACTCGGCCATCTTACGCATCGACTCCGTTACTCTGAATTTTGTGTCACTTCAGCACCGGTCTAGCGGTGTTTGTAAACTCAAGAGGGAAAATGTATTTTGGCACCAAGGTGTGGAGGAGGAAGCGAAAGCATTTGTTTTCCATGACCGAGTAAGAGATCCTTACAGTCCTGCTATAATTGGTGATGATCCTTGCAATAAATGTGGCAATGGACCGTGCGATCTTCTTTGTCCTTTTGGGCATCTGAGGTACAGTTGATAGCCTTAATTGTTGTACAATAGCTGCGTATTGTGGGGGTTGATGCTAACTCCAGCGCCGAGTGAAAACGGGACATGTGATTCCATATATTTGTAGAATTGCCGAACGATGTAATCTAGGCTTGACAGGTTTTGCACATTGCATAATCTTTATCAAGTTTGTTTTTAAAAATAAAAACGAAACGTGCCAAAATGTCTGCTTTCAAGCAGCTAGTCGCATTTTTGAGCACAGGCTGCTGCTCTCCCTGCGCCATGTCTCCTATTTACGTTAGACCTACATCAGACAGGCGCACGTGCGTTACTTCCTAAGGACATAACTTTACAAAATATATTTATTTAATAAAAATCTATTATATTCCCCAGCTCTATCAAATGGTGTGGTTGTTTATGAAAGAATGTAAAAAGTGAAGGTTACACTTTAAAATTATTTGTTTGCTAATCAGATAAAATCTGACTTAGTGGTAAATACTATCCTCGTCCTGCCATTGCTTTCCAACTGTTAGTTGATTCATAGTTATTTTGGTACACAAAAGAAATGCTAGCTAACAGTGTTTCACTTATACAATGATGATCTGCTTAAAAACTACAATATGTTTTAAGTTACCAAAACTATTTGGACAGTGGGCTGAACACAGGTTTCATATTATGCATATGTGTTTATTTCTGCAATGCAAGTGCATGCACAAGAAAGCTGTAAATGTAAACATTTGGTTTTTAGGCTTTGCATGTGAATTTTAAGTTTTGCTGGTGTCTGACAAAATGAGAATGAAAGAAGAGTAAATACAACTCATTATGAGGAAGATAAATCAGAATAAAATTATCAAAATCTTTAGTCATGCCAAATTCTTTGGTTTGGTTGTTTGCTCAAATACAACAAAATACATCAGAACTCATTGGGTTGCTGATCACAAGGTAATGTTGCATGCTAAGGGTATGAAACCAAGTACTACGCATCACTACGTTATTGTCTAGGTTAATTTGAGCTTTTTTGCTACTTTAGGCTTATTTGATCTAATTCCATTGAAATCACAGGCGGTTTCAACTTGTGTGAATTATCAACTCATGATGTGACTCAGTAGTATGTATGGCCCCCAAGTGCCTGTTTGCACTCCCGATGCAGTGGCATCAATGCCTTTGTCATTCGTGAACTGCCTACACACTCTGGCCACAGGAGGCCTGGCATTGTCCTGCACCAGGAGGAACCCAGGGACCACTGCACCAGCATACGTTTTGGCAATGGGTCTAAGGATATCATCCCCAGAAGTCAGGGTGCCGCTGGCTAGCACTGCCTCACAAAGACTAACCGCAGCAACTACGTACAGAAGGAAACTTAGAAACTGGCTTTTAAAGTTTTTTAACTGGCCAGCCAAATGAGCTATAGACATATAGGATATTGCACACATTGAAAATGTATTTATGAGTTAATTGTAATGCCCAAAAACTGTGACTGCTGATTTGACCTTTGACCCCATACATGTAGTTACTCCACTCTGCCTTTGCATAGTCTTGCATGGTTCTAATAGCAAGGTGCAGTAACTACAATGTTTTGTATAGTGTTCAGTTAACAAAAAACCTAATGATTTTATTATAATTGTATTTAAGTATTTAAACCTATAACAGTATTTAAGAACTTTAATTGTGGATTTGTGCATGTTTTATTAAGTCTGGAGAAATGTAGACTTTAAGACTTGATATTACGTTCAGAATTTAGAATTTCACTTTTACCTATTTAGGTACATATCCTATAATTTACTTGACAAACTTTGAACAAACTTTGCATCATCATCATTGTCACTGTCACCACTGTTGTTGCCTTAATGAAAATCACATGAATAATTTATATGACCCTTGTCTTTTCTTTTTAACACTATTAAGAAATACAAGGCCACATTTCACAGTTAAATGTCTTTATTATTACATGTTTAACTTATTTCGATAACAGCTCAATTTAATTTAGATATTTGGGTCTAATCTTTTTTTATTGAATGGGGCATGTCTTCCACAACGCTCTTCAGGGGGTGTCAAGTTTGATGGGGAACTTTTCCCACTGACTGTTTGTAAATGCCCTTTTCCCTTGGTAGGTCATGTCCCTCCTTTCTGTTCCTCCACTTCTTTCGACATTTTGAAAGAAGTGCCACTTCCTCATGGTTTCCCAATCTTGGGTTTTTGGTTCTGGTGACCTGGTTCTCCTCAGGGTTTTGAGAATGTGTGTCACTATCCATGTATTCACTAAATTCAGAAAAATCTCCAAGCTCATCAGGCACATCCTTAGGCTCAAATTCAGCTTCTAGGGATGCCAACAGTTCATCCAATATCTGGTTGGCTGGAGGAGCTTTTTGGGAGTACTGTGTACAGCAACCAAAATAAAAAAGAACTTATTAGTAGTTTCAAGTTGACCAAAATGGCAACATCTTCAGTGAAAAATTCAAGGAAATTGTAAAGTGTGGTTGTAGTCGCACCAGCGGTGTCCAGTTGTGTACTGGCAGTAAATTAACACAGATAATCTTTCAGTACTTAGCTGGTCATCTCCCAAATACACCCAAAAAAAATATGTCCCCCTAGCAAGTTAGCTAGCTAGCTACCTATATGCATAAAAAAGACTGAATAGATGGAAAAAAGGTAGCAAAATACTTTGTCAAATGTGAGGCTGAAGTCGATGCCATTTCGTTGTCACTACATAAATGTTTTGGCCACAAAATGTTTAACCTAAAAAATCTGAATGTTTCCTAAACCTTGCAACAATACTTCCACAAAACAATAGCAACGCAATCGAAAACGACACACATTTTGATACCTGTCAAGTCTCCGTAGTGCAAAAACTGTAGGAGGAGTTAAAGTGGCTATAATAATAAATGAATATACAGTGAAGGAAAACATTTTTTTATCCCCTGCTAATTTTGTACATTTGCTCACTGACAAAGAAATTATCAGTCTATAACTTTAACTGTGAGAGACAGAATAACAACAAAAAAATCCAGAAAAACGCATTTCAAATAAGTTATATTTGCATTTTACTCAGTGAAATAAGTATTTGACCCCTTTGCAAAACATGACTTAGTACTTGGTGGCAAAACTATTGTTGGCAATCACAGAGGTCAGACGTTTCTTGTAGTTTGCCACCAGGTTTGTACACATCTCAGGAGGGATTTTGTCCCACTCATCTTTGCAGATCTCTCTCCAAGTCATTAGGGTTTCTGTGGCTCCCTCCACAGATTTTCTATGGGATTAAAGTCTGGAGACTGGCTAGGCCACTCCAGGACCTTAATGTGCTTCTTCTTGAGCCACTCCTTAGTTGCCTTGGCCATGTGTTTTGGGTCATTGTCATGCTGGAATACCCACTCCACGTCCCATTTTCAATGCCCTGGCTGAGGGAAGAGTTTCTCACCCATGATTTGAAGGTACATGGCCCTATCCATCGTCCCTTTGATGATTTGCTTAAAAGAAAAACACCCCCAAAGCACAATGTTTCCACCTCCATATTTGACAGTGGGGATTGTGTTCGCAATGTCATAGGCAGCATTCCTCCTCCTCCAAACATGGCGAGTTGAGTTGATGCTAAAGAGCTCGATTTTGGTCTCATCTGACCACAACACTTTCACCCAGTTCTCCTCTGAATCATTCAGATATTCATTGACAAACTTCAGGTGGGCCTGTACATGTGCTTTCTTGAGCACCGGGATCTTGCAGGTTTTCAGTCCTTCACGGCATAGTGTGTTACAAATTGTTTTCTTGGTGACTATGGTCCCAGCTGCCTTTAGATCAATAACAAGATCCTCCTGTGTAGTTCTGGACTAATTCCTCATTGTTCTAATGATCATTGAAACTCCACGAGGTGAGATCTTGCATGGAGTCCCAGAACGAGGGAGATATTATTATTTTGTGTTTCTTCCATTTGCGAATAATCGCACCAACTGTTTTTAACGTCTCACCAAGCTGTCTGGCGATCGTCTTGTAGTCCATTTCAGCCTTGTGTAGGTCTACAATCTTCTCCCTGACATCCTTGGAAAGCTCTTTGGTCTTGGCCATAGTGGAGAGTTTGGAATCTTATTGATTGCTTCTGTGGACAGTTCTCAACTTGTTAGAAGCCTGGGAGCAAGAAATCTTGCTGATTGATAGGGGATCAAATACTTATTTCACTGAGTAAAATGCAAATCAATTTATAACTTATTTTAAATGTGTTTTTCAGCATTTTTGTGTTGTTATTCTGTCTCTCACTGTACCAATAAACCTACCATTAAAATTGTAGACTGATCATTTCTTTGTCAGTTGGAAAACATACAAAATCAGCAGGGGATCAAATAATTGTTTCCTCCACTGTATATGTGAGATTACATTAAGGGGGGTTCAACCCCACTTAATTATAGATAAATATATGTGCAACCTTACTTAGGCTTATAACTTGAAAGCTGCAGTATGTGATTCCTGACCAGTTGTTGGTGTTTAGAGACTCCAGTATGTTACCCTAATTTGACGCAGAGCAGTTTGTTTACATTATCAGCTTGCTGGTCAACTTTGATGAGATCTACAAAAAGTTGATGACATCACAGAGAACTTACAGAGGTGTTAGCTAACATTATCAAACATTACAGCTTTCAGGGAGCAGGTAAGCTGACGCTAGCTAGCTAAAGATCGCCTGTCAGTATAGCAAGGCTAACGGGTAATAATTGTATAATGTGATCGATATTTTGTCAATTCTTAATGCTATTGTTAACGTACTTACCTGGGTGTTTTCTTTTCAACGCCAGTTCCACCATTTTCTTTCCCTGGATAGTGCCATATTCAGAGATTTTTGTTACAGTCATAGAAAGGACAATTTAAGTGGGTAGGGCACGAAATCATCCGTTAGAATCCCAAAAGCTGATCGCAGTAACTTTACTTACTGCCATGTGTTAAGTAGTAGTTACTGCAGTTTCTATGAAGTTTTTCTTAATCTAAAACTAAATGTTACAAAACGTAGTCACAAGATAACATATATCAAGAAGTGAATTTGTTGTTCTAACTCTATTTCGACAAAATATGTAGTTAGCCTTTGGACGGCAGGGCACATGTATGGTCAGAAAAATGCACACCAGTAGCCCGATGGAGGTCATTTTGTAAGGCTCTGGCAGTGCTCCTCCTGTCCCTCCTTGCACAATGGAGCAGATAACTGTCCTTCTGCTGGGTTGATGCCCTTCTAAGGCCCTGTACAGCTCTCTTTGTGTAATTGCCAGCCTTCTGATATCTTCTCCGTTCACTTAAGACTGCTGAGAGACACAGCTAAACGTCTTACAACGGCTCGTACAGATGTGGAAGAGCTGGACTACCTGTGCAACCTGAATGGGCTAGTGACAAAGACACTAGCAAAATACAAAACTAAAGAAGAATCAGTCACTTTAATTTGCACCAAAACAGGCAATATTGATTCACACGTTTTGGTGTTATACTGTGATTACCTTTTACTTTTTTTTTTTTTTTTTTGCAGGGTTATTTGAAAAGGTCTGTCAAAATTGGTGTTCAGAATCATTACGTTTTATCTGTGTGCACACCAGCTGTCAAATCAGAATCATACTTAAAAAATGGTTTACTTTTTGTTAATTTCTTTCAATCATTACTTAAGTACATATTACATTGTTTTTTTTACAGTCTGTTTTTGATTATTCCTTTGAAGTGTGCAACATTTTGGTGACTCAGCTTTTATCTGAAAGACTGGTTTACGTGGGTATGTTTTTGTCATTCATTATTCTATTATGCTTTAAGACAACTCATGTGTGTTTGGATAATGAGGTAATGTACATTAATATGTTATATTTCAATGTAATTCATTACTCGTGTAATAGATGTGTTAAACAAAAAACGTTCCTAAAAATAGCATACTATTTCATGTATGCGCCAGTATATGCCCCATCGTGAAAACCTTTGGCTTTAAACTTGAAATGTCATGTCTTACCAAGGTTTTACAGTGACTAACACTGTAAATAACACTGAAGAGAATAACACAGATAATCTTGTCATTATGGCATCAGTCAGTTGGTGGGATATATTAGGCAGCAAGTGAACATTTTGTCCTCAAAGTTGATGTGTTAGAAGCATGACAAATGGGCAAGCGTAAGGATCTAAGTGACTTTGACATGGGCCAAATTGTAATGGCTAGACAACTGAGTCAAAGCATCTCCAAAACTGCAGTTCTTGTGAGGTGTTGCCCATCTGCAGTGGTCAGTACCTAGTATCAAAAGTAGTCCAAGGAAGAAAAAGAGGTAAATTGGTGACAGGGTCATGGCTGGCCAAGGTGCATTAATTTACATGGGGAGTGAAGGCTGGCTCATGTGTTCGATCCAACTGACGAGCTACTGTAGCTCAAATTGCTAAAACAGTTCATGCTAGCTCTGATAGAAAGGTGACAGAACACACAATACGTTGCAGTTTGTTGCGTATGGGGCTGCATAGCCGCAGACCAGTTAGGGTGGCCATGCTGACCTCGGTCCAAAGCGCCTGCAATGGGCACGTAAGCATTAGAACTGGAACATGGAGCAGTGGAAGAAGGTGGCCTGGTCTGATGAATCTGGTTTTCTTTTACATCACGTGGATGGCTGGGTGCGTCGTTTACCTGGAAAACACATGGCTCCAGGATATATCATATTTTGAGAGGAGATATAGAGAGAGAAAGAGAACTAGGTCAGCTGTGACTAACGAGTGTAACTTGATAGCACTTAACTCATGCCCACTAATCAAATATAGCCTATTTGCACTTCAAACTTGAATTGGAACCACAGCATGCACACAATAAACATGTCATTCATCCTCTCAACAAAGCTTTTTTCTGCCTTACTCTCGGTTCCTTGACACACAGCCATATCCACACTTATTTTGTTCTGATGTGTACTTCGATGACAATCCAGATGCAGCACTCTCCAATGCTAAATGAAATTGATTGTCAGAAAACCTTCCATTGTGACAGGTGTTTACAAACTTGAAGTGAGAAACTTTTCAGAGACTGTATTGCTGGAAGACAGCTGGCATTTTGCAATTATATAGTCATTTCAGTTTGAGGCTGCTGTTGTCAATATCAGATTAATTATTTACAAACAACTACATTTTGTACATACTCCCTCGTTATAAAGGTATTGAATGTCTAATGTGGTCACATGTTATTATTTTCATAGAGAGCTAGTAGCAAGAAAGCAGCAAACAAAGAACTGTGAAGTTAACCAGAGAAAGGTTGTTTAAGAATGTTTTTGAAAGTTTTACTAAAGGCAATTGTTAACAAATTAGCCAACGTAATTGTTGAAAAGACCTACTTGATAAATTCCGTTCAATACCTGAAGGCTTATCCAGATATTTCTACTCAGAGACCACCAAGACAGATTCTGATTGGAAATGTTCTCTTTGGTATTAACCCTTCCCTTTCCAACACCAATTGAAGAATTTGAAGACAAAATTATGAATTTTGATGATTGCTTAGATCCAACTAAATGCCTCAAAACCTACTGAATGACAATGTATTTTACAGGAGGACAATGTCCCCAAACATTGCAAAAGCAGACAATATTCTTTTCTCAAAGCCTAAGCATCAGTCATAGGATCTGAATTAAAGGAAAGCTGACAGTGCACATAACGTTTATAATCATTATTTCAAATGAAATGCATAATGGTGGAGCCAAAACAACAAAACATGCTAATGAGCTGACCTGTAGGCAAATTCACATGTCTGATGGGAAGAGTAAAACGTTTGTGAGTATAAATACACTGTGCATCATCCACATCTGCACCCATTTTAGACAAGTTCATCCTTAGGGATGGAAAGAAGCTAAAGTAATTCCATAATTACTTTGTGCTTAAGAGCTGCCCGATCTACCGTGCATTCAAAAAGTATTAACTTTTTCCACATTTTGTTATGTTACAGCCTTATTTCAAAATGAATTAAATTAATATTTTTCCTCAAAATTCTACACACGATACCCCATAATGACAAAATGATTAAAGTTGGGTTAATACTTATAATTGATTTGCAAGAATTAAGAACAAAAACATAAACATGTACATAAGTATTCACATACTTTGCTCAATACTTTGTTGAAGCACCTTTGGCAGCAATTACAGCCTCAAGTCATTTTGAGTATGATGCTAGGAGCTTGGCACACCTATTTTGGGCAGTTTCTCCCATTATTCTTTGCTGTACCTCTCAAGCTCCATCAGATTGGATGGGGAGCATTAGTGCACAACCATTTTTAGATTCCTCCAGAGATGTTCAGTCAGGTTCAAGTCTGGGCCACTCAAGGACATTCACAGAGTTGTCCCAAAGCCACTCCTTTGTCATCTTGGCTGTGTGCTTTGAGTCGTTAGGAGATAAACCTTTTCTGAGGTACATTGCGCTCTAGAGCAGGTTTCCATCAAGGATGTCTCTGTACATTGCCACATTCATCTTTCCCTTGATCCTGACTAGTTTCCAAGCTCTTGCAGCTGAAAAAGCCACCACTATGCTTCACTGTAGGGATCGTATTGGCCAGGTGCTAAGCAGTGCCTGGTTTCCTCCAGACATGAAGCTTGGCCTTAGTGCCAAGGAGTTTAATCTTTGTTTCATCAGACCAGATTATTTTGTTTCTTGTAGTCAGAGTCTTTCAGATGCCTTTTAGCAAACTCTTGGCAGACTGTCATGTGCCTTTTACTGAGTAGCTTCCGTCTGGCCACTCTACCATACAGGCCTGATTGGTGGAGTGCTGCAGAGATGGTTGTACTTCCGTAAGGTTCTTCTCTCTTCACAGAGTAACTCTGGAGCTCTGTCAGCGTAACCATCATCGTCCATGGTCACCTCTCCAACTAAGGCCCTTCTCCCTAGATCGCTTAGTTTGGCCAGACGGCCAACTCTTAGAAGAGTTTCCTATTTAAGGGTGATGGAAGCCACTCTGCTTATTGGGATCTTCAATGCTGCAGAAAATACTCTGTACCCTTCCCAAGATTAGTGCCTTGATACATTCCTGTCTCTGAGGTCTACTGGAAATTCCTTGGACTTCATGACTTGGATTGTGCTCTGACATGCACTGTCAATTGTGGGAGCTTATACAGACAGGTGTGTGCCTTTTCAAATCATGTCCAATCAACTGAATTTACCACAGGTGGACTCCAATCAAGTAGTTGAAACATCGGAAGGATGATCAGTGGAAACAAGATTAACCTGAGCTCAATTTTCAGTGACATGGCAAAGGTGAGATTTCATATTTCATACTTGCAAAAAATTCTAAAAAACGTCTTCACATTTTCGTTACGAGGTATTGTGCAGTAACATAACAAAATGTAGAAAAAGTGATGTGCTGTGAATGTGCCTCATATTAAAAAAGACTTGAGGCTGTAAGTGCTGCCAATGGAGCTTCAACAAAATTGAGGCTGTGAATACTTGTAATACATATACATGTTCATATTTTAATTCTTATTTTTTTCAAATCCATTAAAAATATTAAACAAACTTTTGTTCACTTTGTCGTTATGGGGAATTGTGTGTAGAATTTTGAGGTAAAAAAGAATTGAATCCATTTTGGAATAAAGCTGCAACAGAACAAAATGTGGAAAATGTGAAGCACTGTGATTACTTTCCGGATGCACTGTATACCTACGATTGGTAGTATAGTTGTTACAGAATTGTATCACAAGAAAAAATATAATTTTGGGGAAATAAAAATAATCTGAATAATATCACAATTTCCCTTTGACGTTGCCAACCAAGGAGAAAGGAGCATAACCTGACTGTTTTTTAGAGTGTGGCACTTACAACAGCAGGGTGGTAGGTTTGATTCACATTAGGGCATATACAAGACAATGTATGCACTGACTGCACTTAAAATAAATACGAATTTCTCCAGAAAAGAGCAACCGCTAACTGACATTATAAATAAATTTAATATATGAAAATAGTGCTTTTTGGCCAGGTATGTCATTGGTGGGTTAACTGTTGAAACTAGAATGCATTAGCAGATTGCATGAACCGTTACAGGATTGCATTGCAGAAGCAGTAGCAGTGCGTTATGTTTTACCAGATGATGCATGCGTACCGTTTTGTCAAGACAAGGCTTGAGCTTGGGGGGGGTCAAGCTTTCAGTTTTGAATTGTAATCAAGGAAAGTATTCCCAGAATTGCGTGTTGCCCGCAATAAGATAAGAAAATCTGCATGGTTCTTTTTTCTTGGACAAGGTGTGAACTTAAGAAGATCAAAAGCCAGGTTTTAAACGTTCTCATTGAGTTAGCGTCTCTTGAGTTCAGCATCTCAGTGATTTTTTGTTTGATTGATTGATTTTACCCTTTTCTTGGTGCAACCTTTTGGGCCTAGTCCTCTTAGCGATAGCTCTGCTCTTCTGTTTTATTTGGGGCTGATTTATATTTGTCTGAGAGTGTTTGATTTCACGCATACTTGAGACCGACCCCATTTGGCAGTGGAAGAACTGTGGGTCAATTTTGCATTCAAATGAGCTGATTTTCATTGACAGGAACCTAGTCTGGGAAAGCATGCAACACCTTGGCTAGAAAGACACTGACATTACAAGCTGATGTAGATCTAGTGTAGTCAAAAGGGCAAGCTCAAGACATAATCTGAAGTTGGGGAACTTTAGTCGATATGCTCTGTGTAGAGTCAACTCTGTGTTTGTGGGAACAGTGTCACATCTAAAAGGTGACTGATGTTCACGTCCGCAATTAAATTTGGTCAGTCCATCAGAGTCTGAGCCGTCTGTCCCTCAGTACTGCACCTCGACACAATAAACAGGATGGGTGATTGAGAGCACCTGTCAGTGTCTGGACTAATTTAGAGTATGGCCTCCTATATGATTCATGGAAGGATCAATAAAGCTCACTCAGGGCATGATAATTTCACTGTATACTGAGCCAACAACGAAAACCACCAGTATACATTTTGAGGATTATTTTGTAGCTATTGATTAACCCATTTTTTAACTAAATAAAATCAGGCATGTATTAAAATGTAGATTATTGTACCCTAACATTGCCTCACCTATATCAGTCACTTATTCTATTAATACATTACGTAATTCTAAAAGCACAATTACTAAATAAAAGATCACAAGGCTAATGTTCTGTCTCTGTCCAATCCAAAAACAATGGTATGTCTGAGGGTGAGTTTTAGAAATATTGTCTACAGTATTTCCATGGGATGATTAACACCATTTGATCTCACACTTGTCTCAGTGTTTCGGGTGAACTGCAGTGAGGAGGCGAGATAGACATAAGTGACGTCCCATGGAACTGATAAAAGTGATACCATAGCAGTTCAGATTCACTTCCCTCATGTTCACAAAAGTGTGTACGAGAGAAAAGATCTGGAAAGGGTACGCAACATACAAAAGGGGACTCTACATACAAAAATATCTATATATTTCGCTTGACTTACATTTCTTAATTTAACTGCCTCTCCCCTAGAATGTGGAATGACTCAGAAACTCAACAGCCATGAAGTGCTTAAAATATATATATTAATAATATAGTATCTATTTACTGGGAGGCTAATTCAGACAAAGATGTGTGTAACATGGTTTGTGTTTGTGATTCGCTAACGCACAATAAAACGTGGCCAACCAATTTCATCACGTTAAGAAAATATACAATTGCCTTGGAAAATATTTAGAGCCTTTCAGTTTCCTCACATTTTGTTGTGTTATAGACTTAAGTTATTGAATTATAATACATTTTTGCCATCAACTTACTTACAGTTCGATATAATGACAACTAAATGTGTTTTAAAAAACAAGCCAATCTTTTTTTTATGGAAAATCACCATGCGTCGCTATAGGGATGGTTTTAGTGGCATTATGGCTTAATCAGAATTCAGAATCTTGGTCAGAATATAATTCCTCAGTGCTCATAGAGACCTACAGACGGCACATCATATGCCTTTTACTCAGGAGTGGCTTCAACTAGCTACCCGGACTGGCATCTGTCAAGCCACTCCACCATAAAGGTCTGATTGATGGAATGCTGCAAGGATGTTTGTCGGCAGGTTCTTCTAACTCTGCAGAGATACTCTGAAGCTCTTTTAGAGTGGCATTTGGCTTCTTGGTCATCTCCCTGGCCAAGGCACTTGCCCTGTTACTTTTCATTTTGGCGGTTCCAAACATCTTCCTATCCTGGCACATACTGTGCTAATTGTTACTTTCCATGCCTTAGCCTAAGTAATTTTTACCTTCCCCATATATAAGCAAGGATACAATTTTAAGTTCTACCCAGGTTCCTCGGATTTCATGTCTTAGAATTTGCTCTGGTAGGCACTGTGAAGTGTGGGACTTTATATACCATAGACAGGTGTGACTTCTTGTCCAATCAACTGAATTTGCCAGGACTCCAATTAAGATCTAAAGACATCACAAGAATGCTAAAAAAACTGGATGCATCTCAAACGGGAGTGTTAGGGCAAATATCTGAATACTTAAGTACAATAAATTTGCACCAATTTCGAAACAAGTTTTTGTTTTCAGAACTGATTTTTTTGTGTCAGAACCATGGAATGAAACAAAAATGAATGTTATAATTCATCTTATTAAGCACTGGTAGGAGCATCTTCTACGAATTGAATGGGTAATTTTATTTGATTTCTTCCAACCTTAGATTATATCAGATTTAACTGTATTGTCCTTGAACTGTACAAGTACATTACAACAAAATACTGTTT
Source organism: Novumbra hubbsi (assembly GCA_016801125.1). Taxonomy (NCBI): domain Eukaryota; kingdom Metazoa; phylum Chordata; class Actinopteri; order Esociformes; family Umbridae; genus Novumbra; species Novumbra hubbsi. The sequence goes on from JACXGK010000857.1 coordinate 37,350, forward strand.
GCACCCAACCAAATGTGCAAAAAAGAGATGTGCGAAAATGTTTTGCAGGGCAGTGTGTCAATGCACAGAATTGTAATTTGTTTAAGCCTACAAAATGAAAGGTAAAACCAAAATTAAAGTATGAAGAATTTTATTAGTGTGGATAGCGTAGGATATTATACCTTGATCATTTGCCATAATGCATTAAACAGTTTCAATCATCCCCTGGATATGTTGTGTGACAGATTATTCTGTTGCAATGTTTACAGTATTGGAAGAGTTGTCTACTAAGTACTGCAACCTGTCAATTATGTATGTGGCTAAAAATGTGTTTGGTAGAATGTATTTCTTTGTCTCTGTTTACTTGATTTGCTTGCTTTCTCCATAATCTGGAGCAGGGAGAGGTCAAATTTCGTAATTGAAACATTGGCCTCAAGCTGGAAGGTTTGGGTTAGGTTTAGGTTTGGTTGGTTTGTCCTTGGCTGGTTGGTTTGGGACTTCACCGATGTGTTGGTGTGCATAATATTAGGGCATACCAAAGCACTTGAATGCCTGAATCTACAACAGTCTTCACAATTTTAGGTACCAGTAATTGCTAGCCCTGACATGGGTACTGCAACTGTGAGATACATTACACTCCATAGGCTCCTCTTCACGTGCCCCTTTTATGACAAGTTTAGACTGCAAATGTATTTGCAAATGTATTTGTCCATCCTTTCAGAGTTAGTGAGTGCTCTTCAACACCCAGCTCTTAGAAGAGACCTTACCCATTCTGGACAGCTGCCTTGGCTTTCTGATTGCTATGAAGAACGTGGCAGCGTGGCAGCAACACAGCAGTTGGTTGGATGTGTCTGCCCCGCCAGTCTGTCTGCTGCTCCACAAGGGATACTCAGAGATGGTGGCCCAGCATTGCTCTCACAAACCCATTCATCGCTAATTACTCAACGATTTGTTGAATCATTTGCTACAGGATCTCAGCCATCTCCTTTCTTGGTGAAGGAGCTCCAACATCTGGGTTGCTCAAACATCCGGGTCGAAAGGCCAGGAGTGGAACTTCAGAGGCCTCATTGCAGTGGTGGCTCTGGCAAGGATCTCTGCCTTCAGCTGCTTGTAGTCATCTGCAGTGGCATCAGGGAGATTGTGGTTATCCTTCTGAGTATCACCTGCCAAATTGTCTGCTTTCATTTCTCCCTTGTAGCTGTCTTTGTAAACTACCCAAAGAAATGCTTCAATGTCTCCATCGGCAGTCACCTTCTGTAGTGCTGGTACCGATTAGAGACTGACTAGCCAGTCTCTCTGCTAGAGCTTGTATCATCACCTGCTTGGGTTTTCACTCACTCTAACCAGTCTCTCTGCTAGAACTTGTATCTCGCTGCCTTTCACTGGCTTCCAGTTGCTGAGATGCAGCCTGCTGCAAAGAGCAGTTTGTTGTCTCTCGACTCTGCAAAGGCATTAGTGCTGTGTACCAGGGTCTTGACCGAATGTTCTAGACTTGATACTTGATATGGACTGTAGATGACTGACATTGGGTCAGCTGCTTAGAATCCAACTTTTGACATAATTTGTGGCAGGACGATTTAGGGTGCGGTTAAGATGTCCACATGTGTTTGGATGTATACTATATTTTTTGGATTGCCGACCCTGTGGCTGGTCAGCTTCGACATTATTTAGGTTTTCACTGCAGATTTAATGATTTGTAATTAAACTTTCTTTTTCAATTCAATGTCCCCAAACCCTGGTTAATGTCATTAAAGGGGTGGTGTCGGTCAATGGTGTACCATTAGATGGTGCTGTTGTTACCTAGACGAGCACTACATTGCTCAACGTGCCATTTGAACTAATAACAATGGAACAGGTGGACCTTTAAATTAATATGCCCTGAATCAGCCATAACATTATCACCACCAGCCTAATATTGTGTTGTTCCCACTTTGGCTGCCAAAACAGCCCTGACTCGTCGAGGCATGAACTCCACTAGACCTCTGAAGGTGTGCTGCGTTATCTGGCACAAAGATGTTACTGGCAAGTCCTGTAAGTTGTGAGTTGGAGCCTCCCTGGTCCGTACTTGTTTGTCCAGCACATCCCAGAGATGCTTGATTTGTTTAAGATCTGGAGAATTTGAAGGCCAAGTCAACACCTTAAACTTGTTTTTGGGTTCCTCAAACCATTTCGGAACCATTTTTGCTTTGTGGCAGGGCACATTATCCTGCTGAAAGAGGCCAATGCCATCAGGGAATACCGTTTCCATGAAAGGGTGTACATGGTCTGGAACAATGCTTGGTGGAGCGTGTCAAAACACATCATCACACCGCCTCCGCCTGCTTTCCTTCTTCCCATAGTGCATCCTGGTGCATTGTTTTGTCAATGTAAGCAACGCACAAGCACCCGGCCATCCACGGGACGTATAAGAAATCGTGATTTCTCAGAACAGATCACCTTCTTCCATTGATCAGTGGTCCAGTTCTGATGCTCACATGCCCATTGTATATGCTTTCGGCAGTGGTCAGCATTGGCACCCTGACTGGTCTGCGGCTACGCAGCCCCATAAGCAGCAAACTGCGATGTACTGTGTGTTCAGACACCTTTCTATCATAACCAGCATTAACCTTTTCAGCAATTTGAGCTACAGTAGCTTGTCTCTTGGATCGGACCACACAGCCCACACAGGTCGCCCCACATGCACCAATGAGCCTTGGCCGTCCATGACCCAGTTGCCGGTTTTCCGCTTTTCCTTCCTTAGACCACTTTCGATATGTACTGACCACTGCACACCGGAAAACACACAACTGCAGTTTTAGAGATGCTGTGACCCAGTCATTTAGCCATCCCAATTTGACCCTTGTCAAAGTAACTCATTTTCAGTAGCCCATTTTCTATGCTTCTAACACATCAACTCAAGGACAAAATATTCACTTGCCGCCTAATATATCCCGCCCATTGACAGTTGAAGAGATTATTGGTGTTATTCATCTCACTTGTGAGTGGTCATAATGTTATGGCTGATCGGTGTATATTAATGAACCTGAGGAACCCAATAACCTGAGGAAGTTCTGTTGAGAAACATGAGCTCCAAGAGCATCGCAAAGGAGATGGTTCAGCTGTACAAGGGTTGGAAATTCTAACTAAACAAGATGTGCTATTTTTGAATAAACACGTGACTTGTGTGCAATGTTGCATTTAAAACCCATATAATTAAATGCACACTCTACCAGCACTGCAACCTTTGCAACAACATCATATGTATCAGCTGTGCTATCTTACAATGGATGATGTTCATTGAAGTTTTTCTTGTTTTCAATATAGAGTTTAACTGACTCATTAACCTAGACAGAAGCAAAACTAATAATTGCTTTTAAAAATATATTTTAATCCAGTACAGACATTGTTTTGTACACACACACACACACATATATATATATATAAATATATATACAACGTGCATGACATGTAACTCTTGTAAAACTCAAATAGTTACACTGAATTCACAGCAGAACAATTCTAAACATGCCATGGTAAGTACAGTACAACAAACACTGTTTGAGAAGGTCTGAGAATAAAGTAGACCATTGAACCTATACTAGGAGTATTTCCTCAACTCATCAGTATACAATGCAGTCTGTGAGTCCTGTCCAAATCACTGTCACATATTTTCCAAGGTTACCATCCCCACTGCTTGTTCATGTATCCCCATAAAGAATATATTGTCATATTGCTTTTTAGGGTGTAATGAGTTTGTATATGTGTGTACATGTTTTTCTAAATTGACTAAAAACCCCCAAAAGGATTGGACAATTTACTTTTTGTGGACCCCAAAAGAAAGGAGTTATTATTGTCTTAGGGGTTAGGTAAACAGTTACAGTAGGTGTTACTGGCTCAATTTAGGTTACGATGAGGGTTAATGCTATGTTGATGGGTTGATGGTCAAGAAAGATGATTCTCAATAGGAATAATGTTTTAGGATGAAAATACATAAAATGTGTATGTGTGTTTTGGTTTCAATATCTAAATGGGAGAAAATAATAACATTTTATTTTGTGTGTTTGGTTTAGGATGACAATTTGTCGGACCAGCATTAGGGTTACGTTTAGGCTTTTGCAGTAAGATTAGGTTGTTAGGATTATTAGGGCTAAAGTAAGTCTGTTAGGGGTCAATGGGGGGGTCAAGGTTAGTGACATTAGAAGTTTAATCAGAAACACAATTTAATGTCCTCATGTGTAGAGCTAATGCTAACCTGTATCTGTGTTTGTAAAGGAAACATTTAAAGAGGTTGAAAAAGTGAACTGTAATTTCTGGGATATGATTATTTACTTTACAGAAGTGAGATGTTCACTGAGCTGTGTGCACATGGGTTTATACTCTAAAACATTTCTTGGAAGCAGATCTGCCCTGAACGAAGAACTGAATGTAATTAGTTGGCTCAATGGAGAGGGGAAAACTTGCATTTCAAAGGTGCTGAAACATCTACCCACACTCTATTAACTGTTCCTATTGGCAGAAGTGTAAGAAGTATGCAGTTAAAGTACTCAGCTGTGTTTACCAGTTTAGGGAACTTCCTAATTAAGAGATACATTACTTTAACTTCTCTTAATTGGGAACTTGGTGATAAAAGCCAGCCTAGATGAGAATTGTTACTTCTTACATATACAATGTAGTAATACAATTTTTGATTTGACAGTTATAACACAGTTGAATCATAGCGATATACATATACTAATATATATCAAATAAATGTCTATGAACAGCAGAAAATATAATAGACATGCCAGTACGCATCTTCTGATCAACATTTGTCGGTGTGTGTGGTGTTTTTTTCGACTTTGTCTGATGCCTATAAGTATGTATGAGAACTTCATCTTAAACTTTGATTTCTGGCTTTTTGTGTACTTTCTAGTGTGGCAATGCAAGGCTAATTTGTTTGTGATTTATTTATGGAGACTAACTGACACAAAAGGATCCGGGTCTCTGTTGTAATTGACATTACCACATTATGAATATCATTACATACTGTTACTTTTCGACTTAATGATGTTGCTGCACAGAATGAAGAACAAGAGACGTCCTATGTACATTATATACTTCAAACAAGTAGGAATACATCTCAATGTCATTATTACACATAATTAACAAGTTCTAAAGTCAACACAGTGGCACAGTATAATGTGCTGAAATATTTCTGACTGTCGATCCATGCTTTGTAAGGTGATCTTCTTTGTTCAGTGCTTTCGTGTACATTGCTACAGGGTTGATCTAATTATTACCAGAGCTACTCTGTTGCACCGGACCCATTCACAGTGCCCATACATACTAGCTCTTGACAGACCATGAAACAGGGATAGTACGGTGAAGAAACAAAGGATTCTTTTGTGGACTTTTCGATATACAGTCCCTCAGTGTCACTGCAGAGCCAGCAGGGGGCTGGCTGCACCACATCTCATTGACTGTCTTTGTACTGAATGAAAGCTTCTCCATCATGTAGAGAAAGAGAACCGAAAACAATGCAAAAACAACACTCTCCCTGCAGTCGTCATGGCAAGGGGCATCAGAAGGCGAATGAGCTCAAGATGAAAGCAGTCCATTCTGAGGGTTGGAAATACAGGGCAACCCTAACCTAGTGTAGCCCTGTCCGCGTTCGAGCATGTCTCTCGAAACGTGCTGCGTTTTGACAACCCTGATGATGTGGGTGTTGAAGTCATGAGCAACTGTAGACTCTCAAGTGGCACAGCCAATGTTGCTTGGAACGTTTATGCCAGTTCAGGGAGCCTTTTGCCACCGAATGTCATTTTTGTGTGTTTCGGCTTATGGAAGTGAAAGTGAACCAGCGACCCCGCAAATGAACACTGAGAAGAGCATTGCATACTGTAGTAGTGAGGAGTGATTCTGCTTGAATGGCTCTTTTTGGTGAACGTTGGGAATCAAATCAAGTTACTGAAAGGAGCTGTTCATTTTGTCCTTTCATTTTTAAGGTCGAACAATAATTATTCGCACATAAGTTGAAAATGTATTCACTAAAGATTGCTTATTCGCACTGCAGATTCAAACAATGATGGGTCTTTGTGATCCACATGCATTTTCACAGTAAGGTAACATCAGCAGAAACTAAATAGTAGGCAAATAATTCAGACAGGTATGATAGAACCAATTACAAAATGTATTTTACACTGTATAATAATAATTATATTCTACTTTTTTTACCTTCACATTGGATATTTGTACTTTCTGCATTGTTTTGTCGGTTATCAATCTACACATCTAAGCAAAGAGACGTTTTGGCCAAGGGAAATGGCTCTTTCAGGTGAACAGAGCCAGAAGATTCGATAAGCCCATCATTTCACCTGGCTGTGTAGAGACATGCATGCACTACCTGCTGTGCTTAACAGAGGATACGTACACAAAGAGGGGGGAGAGAAAGACTGCAGTACTGTGGCAGCAGTAAGTTGTCCCAACCAGTCGAAAGCATACAATGTTGCCCATCTACTGTTTAAGTCAGCCCCTTATGTTGCTAACTTGCAAGTACAACCAAATCCACAAGACGTAGATACTCTCGATTCTCTTTATAAACATTTGACGTGACTGGCTCAACTCCTCTGAAGAACTATGCCGACCCAGGTAAGCGTCATAAAAATGCAATCATGTTACCCATGAAACTGAGAAAGGTATCCGCTTTATTTCCTTACAAGAGGCGAGTGCATGTGTTTATTTGGAAAAAGTAGCCTGAAAATATTACAGTTTATAAAGAAAATCTTCAGATACTTAAATACAACAATATTGCCAGTATTTGCAGAAAACATCCAAATATCCCAGGATTATACGATATATACCACAAGGGTTATTGCCCAAGCAGGGGTGCAGTGCTATTTGTTTTCGGTGTGGAGGTTTACTTCTCACACTACGGATTTTGAGTCCCACACTGACAGATGTGGACCGTAGAATAGGCTTACAATTATTGCAACGTCTGCCTTCGCCCACGCGTTTTCTATTTCGATTACCCCTCAACACTGCGTTAGGAATCCAAAGTAGTTGTGAGGGATTCCTTAGGTTTTACCAGGGAAATGTCCAAACTGCATCCCAATTGTGAGCTTGTTGGTTCTTCTAGAATAATAATTATTCATTGGGACTATATGATTAATTTACAAGACAGATTAAGGGTCAACTTTGTGCTACCTAAGGCTTTAAATCGAGCACCGCTGTGATAAATGAGTATTTAGAACACCTAACCGCTTTTCATTAATTAGCTTGGTTTATTCTTAATTAAAAAAGGGAATGCTGCTTCCCCCCACCACACACACAATAAACCCACACACTCAACACCCTCACACCCAAGCCAACTATTTACCACCACAATTATTAAAGGGGCTTTAAAGTTTTCTTTTTTTTTACTTGTTTGGGACAAGTTCCCGCTATTCCTACTAGTCAATTAGGGAGCCCTCGAGTTTACAATTGACATCTAAACCAAAAATAGCTGACGCGTAAGAGAAGATGCATCTGCTGAGGAATAAATGGGCAGGATGGAATGACTGTGAGTACTGAAGAACGAAAGACGAGTTCAGCAGCAAATTCTGCCTACACGGGGCAGACTTTGTTCTCTGGAATCGGCATCTGGGCAAAGGTGGAGCACTCGATGGGGGACGTCTCGTCGTTGTTGGATTGGTCGTTGCCGCAGAACGGGATGCGGGCAGCGATGGCTGACATCTCTCCTCCCGTGCCACTTTGCTCTGTCACTCCCTGTCGCTCCGACGTAGCGTTTGTGTTCTCTGGCATGGTCCTGCCTGTAAACAGCTGGATTAGGCACTTCCTGAACTGGGAAAACGAAAACACCAAACAAAAAAGGAAAAGATGAGACCGGCAGTTAGGGCAATGTTCTTTCAGTACAAGTTTTTTTTAAAACAGAAATTAATTAGGCATTTTTGGGGTGTATAATGGTGTATAATGGCTGTTTGGATCCTAATACACATACTATATGATAAGGCGGCATTTCAAGGTCAATAAGTGGCAATCTGACCCACAGATGCTTGAACAAGGTGCCAGAATGTGCACCGGATGTATATACCGGAAGCAATCGGTTATCGACACTCCCGTGTGGTATGTGGAGTGAAAAGAAGAAAATGGAACTGGGCCTCCATCCTGAACACTTTATTTTGATCACCGAGATTTCTAACCTCAATTTAGTGTACAATTCCAAAGTAGAATGTGTTATGAACCAAGTAGACTAGGTTTTGTTGACATTCACTAAAACAACAGTCCCCACGTTGACAGTGAAGAGGCGACCCCAGGAAGCTGGCTTCTAACCCTCCTGTTATCCTCAAATTTACAAACATCTTTTATCCTCTGGGTCAATTTGACCCCAGCAATTTAAACCTCCAAACTCAGATTTTTATCCAAGATTTTGTATTAGCTAACCCTAGCCCTTTAAATATACCATACCCCCCCCCTTCCCTTTAAAGATAAAAAAAATCAGTTATCAAGAATGGTAAGATGTATTATGTTCTGGGCAATTTGGAGGATGTGTTATCACATGTAATGTAATATGACCATTAAGTCCTTCAGCCATGTCCAGTACCACCCTCATGCCCTGATTATTTTCAGGTGCTTCTCCAGAGGATTTACCTGTGTACACCTGCATATTCCAGGCATAACTGGGCTGTGCATCACATGCTGCTCATATTTTTTGCCTTATTTGGCTGGTTTGCTGGGAATGTATGTAATGTATTGTCTGAAGGGACAGCACCCATGAAATGCAACCAGAAATTCGTCCACAATGACGTGAGGGACTGGATTGTACAGTAAGTGTAATCGCTGGACCCACTTGTCCCATACATCCCTTAATGCTGCTATGTTTGTCACGCTCTCATCGTCTTTGCCTTTTTTCTCTGTCATCAAAGCGTATAAAACAAGATAAAACATGAAATGTCTTTAGAGACATGGTAGCTGGAAATATTGTCGTTCCAGGGACAGCATTCCAAAGGCTATCTGTTGGACATGGCTGACAGCATATCTGGTTGGACCTGGAACCATTTTGATGATATTAGCAGCACTAAGTCCGCCCTGTCGTTCAGGGGGTAAGAGGGACCATAATAACGTTTCATTCTTGGAAGCTATTGTGTCTCCAGGTGGTTGAGAGACAACAGGAGGGTCAACACTAACAGTCTAATTCTCATCAGAGGAGGACACCTCATAATCAGGGTCCTCCTCAACATTATCTTTCTGTCTCTGAGACATTCTCCTCTATTTCACTTTCACTCTCAAAGGTCTGTGACAAAACATAATTGACAGAAAAACTATGCTTGGATGTCATTTTCTCTTTTGAGAGACAAACAGAAAGAGCCCACAGAGCTTACGTTTTCCCCTCCCCCATTTTGTGGGAACAATGAGTGTTTCTTGCAATACTACAGGTAATATTGTTCTGCAATTTCTTTTATGTTATAGTGACCTTAATATAATTCTAAAGAAATAAAACAAATGTGTTTCATACAGTGTTTCATACAGCTACAACAGAGGACATTTAAAACACTTCACCAGGAAACATTTTTTTTACCCAGTTGTCTACATTAAATTAGGAAACGTAATTAAATAAGAAGCCATTCTTTGTCATTTCTTGCATGGAATTGCCTTCATTTCTCTAAACAAAAGTTGACTGATGTGTTTTTTTAATAAAGTTTTTTGTTGTTGGCCATTTTGAGTTTGCAATCAAACACACAAACTCAAATGCTAAAACTACTATAAGATAAGATCTTTAACCAGAAGTGTTTTCATCAGTGCTAACATCATCGCAAAAGGGTTTTCTAATTATCAATTATCTTTTTAAAATTATTAACTTGGATCAGCAAACAAATTGCCATTGGACCACAGGAGTGATGGTTGCTAGTAATGAACCTCTGTACGCCTATGTAGCTATTCCATTAAAAACATTTCTAGCTAAAAACATAATTTACAACATAAACAATATCTACACTGAATTTCTGATCAATTATATGTTATGTTAGTGGACAATGACATTGCTTTTCTATGTGACCACCAACTTTTAAATGGCAGTGTAGCTAAAGTTGTTAATTTTTGTCACCGGACATGTGTATTTCACAGAGTATAGCTGTTCTCAACCAGATATGTATTCCAATACATAGTAAAAAGTTCCAACGGGATCTGGCTGTTTTGTGCTTTTTAGATTCTTCCAACCACTAGAAATTAGTGTTTTTTTGTAAATATTTTTTTGTAAATACAAAAAAAAAAAAATTGTTATATTGCAGGATACTGCAGCTCCTTTTAAAAAGAAGCAGATAAGCAGCAGAAACCAGATTACGAAATAATGAAAAAGATGTAATATTTATCAACAATTCTCAGAATTGTTGGCCCCAATGCAGAACTTCCATTTATTTGTATAAAAGGCAGATTAGATGAATTCAGGAATACTGTCCAACTGCTGAAGAATGCACAGTGGCCTGTCAAAATAATAATTGATCAAAGACAAGATCTATATACAATTTTGACTAAATGGATTGGGGAGAAATAGATCGAAATCATTACTTTTTTCCACATTATTGTCATTAGACAGACATTTTGTGAGCTTCTTCTGTCCCAAAAGCAGATTCCTGGAAAACCCTCAAAGCACTGCCCCCAGCAAAATCAATGCCAATATTGATCTTTCCATTTAATGTCCAACCTATTGCTTCTCTTATTCTTACTAGTCTTACTTTTACAGCACTAGTTCTGTATCTTAACTGCAAAAAGGATGATGAAAAGAAATGCTATTGCCAAATGTAATTAAATAGGGGGTGTAGAAAATGTTGCCAAAATAATTGAGTATATACTAAAACAAATAAAACTACAAACTGTTTCCTTTATTGTAACTTTAATTTATTTAGTAAGGAAATATGTTGTCTATTGCATGTTTGCTCTGTATTAATACCAACATTTTTACAAAAAAGATTTACAAGCACACAGTCCATAAATTAAACTTTTCCATTTGGTGCATCAAGTAATTTCCAACCCTTTGCTGTTTAATCATTATTTTAACCTTGATAAATACATTCAGATATGCTAGAAGATTGAGGAGTTACAAAGGTTAATGCTGCTCTCTCTTTACTTTTTGGAAATGTGTTGCTGCCATTACATTTTAAATGGGCATGTATTTCTCCAAAACCAATAAAATGCCTTAGTTTCAATATTTGATAGGTTGTCTTTTAAAAGAAATATATGGATACATGATTTGCACATTACTGCATTTTGTTTCATTTGCATTTTACACAGCGTACCAACTTTTTGTAAATGTTCTCAAAACATTTCTCATAACTCACACTATATTGATTAAAACACAGACTTAAAATGAAATGAAATAAAACATTCTACTCAAAACCATGTTACATGTCATATAAATTAAACTAGATGCCTGACAAAAGCATCAAACACAGAATTTAAAACTGTTATAAAAAAGTATTAATGAAGCAATAACCATGAGGTGTTGAATTGTGCAATTAATGTCTAATAATAATATTGTTTTTGCATTTAGAAAGCGCTTTTAATTATAAAGGAATTATTAAGTGCATGAAACAAAATGTGTTCTTCCTCATCCCATGTCACTTCCCATACCTCTCTCTCAGATGTTGTCATCTATTGTTCAAATACACACAAGAGATACCTGCTTACTTTATTATTCATGACGACATCCTGATTCTAGGCTAATTTTGCTTGCTACAGTTCAACCTCACCAATTGTGATTTGAATATGATTTGTTTAGTCTACTGAATGGTGTTGTACATGGCAACATGGTATTTTTACTTGCAACTAAAGTGTCGAATTTTGCAAAAAAAGGTAGAATGAAACATAAATTCTTGTTTATGGGTAGGACAAAATAGTATTTATTCTGGAAGTTTGCTAAAGGTTTTTGTCTATATTGTTCATAAAACCCATTTTAGTGGGCTACCAAAGATCAATAACTCCTAAAGTGGTCAATGAATGTCGATGCCACTGTGTTTTTAGATATTTTTGTCAGATGTTACTATGGTATACTGTGGTGTAATTACAAGCATTTAATAAGTGTCAAAGGCTATTAATGACAATTACATTAAGTACATGCAAAGAGTCAATATTGGCAGTGTTGTCACTTCTTCCAGACCTCTGAAATTAGCCCTGGCATGCTGTCAATTAACTTCTGGGCCACATCCTGCCTGATGGCAGCCCATTCTTGCATAATTAATGCCTGGATTTTGTTGGAATTTGTGATTTTTTTATTGTCCATCTGCCTCTTGAGGATTGACAACAAGTTCTCTATGGGATTAAGATCTGAGGAGTTTCCTGGCCATGGACCCACATTTTTGATGTTTTGTTCCCAGAGCCACTTATCTCTTGAGTTATCTCTTGTGCCTTATCGCAAGGTGCTTTATCATGCTGGAAAAAGCATTGTTCCTTAAAAACATTTTCTAACATGGTTGGAAGAACTTGCTCTCAGAGGATGTTTTGGTACCATTCTTTATTCATGGCTGTGTTCTTAGGCAAAATTGTGAGCCCACTCCTTGGCTGAAAGGCAACCCTACACATGAATGGTCTCAGGATGCTTTACAGTTGGCATGACACAGGACTGATGGTAGCGCTCACCTTTTCTTCTCCGGACACGCATTTTTCCAGATGCACCAAACAATGGAAAGTGGATTCATCAGAGAAAATGACTTTACCCCAGTCCTCAGCAATCCCTGTACCTTTTGCAGAATGTCTGTCCTTGATGTTTTTCCTGGAGAGAAGTTGCTTTTTCGCTGTCCTTCTTGACACCAAGCCATCCTCCAAAAATCTTCACCTCACTGTGCGTGCAGATGCACTCACACCTGCCTGCTGCCATCCTGATGCTTGCTGGAATTTCTTGGGCACCTTGAAGCCTTCTTCACAACAATTGAATCACTCTCCTCGAAGATCTTGATGATCCGATAAATGGTAGATCCTTGCCTGTGAAGCCCTTTTTGTGCAAGTCAATAATGACTGCATATGTTTCCTTGCATGTGACCATGGTTAACAAAGAAAGAACAATGATTTCAAGCCCCGCCCTCCTTTTAAAGCTTCCAGTCTGTTATTCTAACTCAATCAGCATGACAGAGTGATCTCCAGCTTTGTCCTTGTCGACACTTTCACCTGTGTTAACGAGAGGATCACTGACATGATGTCAGCTGGTTCTTTTGTGGCTGGGCTGAAATGCAGTGGACATTGCATGTGTTCTCTATATGTTCCAATGGGCCAAAAAGAAGCAACTATGACATTTAGCTATGTTTTATACCAAGTAAAAGGTCATAGATGTTTTACCATAATGGGAATATGAATGGCCCAATAACAAGAACATCCACAAAGCTTTTTCTTTCCAGTTAAAAAGGTTATTTGGGAACCTAGACTGTTCTCAAAAGGCTACCATGAACCTTTCCACCATCTCATATTTAATTGCCATTTTTCTCTGCACTCAACCTGGACCAATATTCACCAGAATAAGACAGTCGGATTGTGTGTACAGCATCTTTGTTGGTGAAGCATGGGGCTTGCAACAGCTGTTGGTGATTTGATTATCAAACCCAGACATAAAATGCATGCTCTGTCAATTGTTATAACAAAATGGCATACAGACATGTGAAATTAAGACACCCCATAAAATATTATGTTCTTTTATAAGAAATATGGACATATCCATATTTGATCTTCTTTCAAACAATATAGATAAAGGTGGTGTAATTAATTTATTTAACAAAAGATTTACAAAGATGCAATTTCCTCAGCAGGAAATGGCATCTTTGTAAATCTTTCGTTAAATAAATTATATCATGGTTAAAATGTCATAGTTTTTGGTTCAATTACAATTTTTGTTTCAATTACATCAACTTCATCTATAGATATTTTTTAAAAGAAGATCAAACATTGATATGTCTATATTTGTGAAAAAATAACTAAATGTGGTGTCCAAATTTGTTCACATGACTGTACATAATATGGCATAATATTTCATTTCATATAATGGCCAAAGACACAAGTGCAAAAGTAGACACAAACACCTGCATCGTTAGAATACATATTTTCCTAAGCATTTATAAATATATATAAATCGCCAAACTTTTTCTTTTATATTATTTTTTGTAGCAGAATTTTAATATTCTGGTATTAAATTATTTTAATTCTGGGAGAATTATGTATTTAATATATACTGTAAGAAATTGTTTTAGTTAATTTAATGCTGTATTTCCAAATACATCTTAATATTCAACTCCTTTTCTTTTCCACAAAGTAGCCTAAATACTGTATATGAAGGTAATGTCAATATTTCAAATAGTATCTAAACCCAGGTCTGGAATAGTGTGTTGTAGAGTGAAGAGGTTCATTTGCAGCTGTCATTCAGTCAGTGAGTGAGAGGGGCAGAGGTAGTGAGAAAGGATGCTCTTTGATAATGCAGTATTTTTCCAGTCAATTAGTCGTTCCCTGACGTTCAGTCTCTTCAGACTTCACACTGCTTCAGGCATTTGTCTTTTCCACTCTATAAGACAGGGCAGAGAACAGTCCCAAAATGCTATGTGGGACAAAAGGAAATTGATGGCACCCCTGACATATTGACATAATCCTGTCATCAGATAAGATCACATTTGCTCAATGATTAATCACTTTTTGCCTGACAACTGGGATAAGCAATAATGTTTTAATGTGTTTTAAAATGTTGTCTTTAGTATACGATAGGTGCGCATCACAGGAAGCATTGTGCCTCACACAGACCACTTAATTGCTTGAATAAAAAAAAACGGTATTGCTTTACCCCCTTCTCCCAACTTCGGGATGCCTATTTCATGAATTTGGCATTGCCTAGCTGCAGTAATAGGACCCCCTTCAAATGTCAGTTGACTTTTACAACTGGCTTGCCTCTTTGTTCTGTAGAGTCTGGGATCTGCAAGCTAGCGTCCCATGCTTACATTTACTCACGCCCTGCTCTTATATAAATACAGTGACCTATTTAAACATACCGTAAATGGAGCAGCCAGTTAAACGGACATGCAGAATGCATTCTGACTGCCAATTTGTGACCTACATCTCCCTGACCCATACAATACACTACACAGGACTGTCAAGCAAGTCAACTGTCATACCCTGAGAGATATCGTGAAAGAATTGTGGAATTGCAATGGACATTTTGGAGACTGTTAGTGCCCTCAGCAAAACCTTGGCAGCAATACTTGCAGGCCAATTTTGGCAATATGGTATTTTAGTGAAAGATTTGCTTAGGACCATATTCAAATGAATATGGAATAACTAAAATGCAAGGTTCTTATGCCATCAGACAGAAAAGAAAAGGTACCCATTGTTGACAAATCAAGAAAAACAAAAAAGGCATTTTAACATTGTTTTAAACAAATCACTCAAAATGATTCGTAGTGATTAGAGCCCTGAGCCTTCGGTGGCAATGCTCAGTTAGAATTGATTCGTAAAGGAGTTGCTTAAACACCGCACAGAAAATCTATATTCTTCTTTCCTACTCACCTCCGTCCTACTGACTTGACATGTCTTGACAATAATCCCTTGTAAAAACCA
Source organism: Novumbra hubbsi (assembly GCA_016801125.1). Lineage (NCBI taxonomy): Eukaryota > Metazoa > Chordata > Actinopteri > Esociformes > Umbridae > Novumbra > Novumbra hubbsi. The sequence goes on from JACXGK010000857.1 coordinate 52,860, forward strand.
AATCTATATCTCCCTGTCAATGAGCAGAGAAACCAGAGCAATCAATAATAGTAATAATACAAAAACGTATCTTCTCAATGCACTGGATATCTTTTAATAATAGCAAAAATACTGGTACTTTCCTGTGAATCGAGGAGCTGGTGTATTGTTAAAACACCCTGCAAGTATTGACAATTGTCCATCCTACATGTATTTCAGATTTCATTTATTCATACAATATAAATATTTGAAGAAAATGCTAATACCTAAAAACAACAGGCTACAAAAGAGAAGTCAGTCAGGTTTTTCTCCAACGCTTTTATCTTAGGGCTTACAAGTAGTGATGGCTCTCAGTGTCAGTTCAGTGAGACTTTCCACAATTTTTATGTCTGTTCATGAACACCTGCCAATTGTGTTTACATTCACATCAGAATGTTGAGAATCTGTAAGCAATTTAGTCAGGGGTAACCAATGTACGCTGACAAATGCATAACTATAATATATAATTATATGTAAGGAAAAGTATTGAGAAAATCTCCTCACAGGTGTTTCTAATTGATCAGGTGTTTCCTGTTGCAGTGATTTTTCACACATAAAAGAGCTGTGAAGTCCCAGCTCTAGCCTTTGTTTTTGACTTTGTAGTCAGCGTTTGATGTCAGTAGGCATAACATTAAGACTAGGGAGCTGTTTGTGAAAGACAAGCAAGTGATTTGGATGGTAAAAGAAATGAGGAACTCAATTAGAACTCTAGCACAAAGCTGGGCATAGCCAAATCAACAGAATGTCCTGATTAATAATAAAAAAAAAAAAATGTTATCTTGAGAAATCAGCAACAACCAAGTTGGCCAAGGAAAACAACAGCATTTCACAACAGACAAATGCTGTAAAAGACAACCCTAAAATAAGCCTCAATGTAATCAATACAAAATGGAGCATGTAACCGATATACAAAATGGATGACCTAACCAATGTTTACACACATATATAGGCACATTAAACTTATGCAAATAACTAATTATGCATTTATCAATAGGGCCTATAGATTGGCATAATACAATTTATCCTCTACATGCTCTTCAGCCATTTTTAATATTGATATGGTTTGGTTCTTTGTCTTGCTGTGTGACCAAGGTGCACCCGAGCTTGACCAGCTCCTGAGGCAGTAAAGCATCCCCAAGCTAGCACAACTAGACACAATCACTTAAGTCCACCAAAAACAAACCTGGAAGAACCTGGATTCCAGAAGACCTTTTAAACAACAACTCAATTGTGGCCTAGAAAGGACTATCGGCCCCAAAGAAATCTGCCCCAATACAGCCCAGTATTTCTCCACTCTTCTGTCAAAAAAGCATATAAATGCCTTAAAAAATTGGGCCACTATAAATCCACAGGAAATGCAAGTAAAACTGGATGTTTTGCTTAGAGATTTTCGGCAAGAATTATTAAAAACATGTATTAATACCGAAAGCAGGTCATCTTTTTTTTCATCCATACTGTTCACCTTGACAAAGTCACACTAAAACTGAATGACAGTAAATGTTTGCCAGATGTTGTTAGCGCTGCGCTACTGTTGTATCCTGGCTTTGCCCTAATCCAAATCAGACCCATTCTTTGTTTGCATCCAACAAATGAACAGCATATAATTTAAGTGGCAGGCTGTTAAAGAGGTAAATAGTGAGATACCTGTTTGTTCATGAAGACGTATATGACTGGGTTGTAGCATGCAGCCGTCTTGGAGAAAAAAGCTGGTGCGGCCGCCAGTCTGGGGTCCAGATATATGGTGGGGCAGATTGTGACAATGATAGAGAAGGCTGCATAGGGCGTCCACCCCACCAGGTAAGCCACAATCATCACCACCACCATGCGGGTCACCTGACGATCCGGTTTTTTGGCGTTACCCAGCCTGCCATGGGACACCTGGGGTTTGTCGTGACCACAAAAACCATATCTTAAAGATTTCAACTGAAAAGCTTGAAAACCCTACAACGTTTCGGTTAGATAATTGTTAGAACAAAACATGCCAAAGCTTGTGATTGCTAGTTAGCCAATGCTATACATTGGTTCAGGCCCAATCCCAGTATTTAATAAATGACAACTGACCTTCCTCAGCTTCTGTAGGAGCTTCCCATAACTGTAGACGATCACCCCCAGAGGCATTATGAAGCAAGTAATGAAGAAGGTGATAATGTAGGTGTGATTTGAGATGTTGTCAGAATACCTAAAGATAGAGCAAAAATAAACCATAAACATTTTAATTACATTTTCAGCTTCTGCAATATTATTTGGTTAAGTGTTTATTAGAGATAAGAGATCAACCTAATATAATTTATGTTATTGCATTCATTTTTCAATTGACTATAAAAGACAAAGCTTTTGTCGAATAATAAACTTGTAATAGTGTATTTTATGAAATGTCATTGTGAATGCATTTGGGTCATAAGATGTTTTACCTAAAATCTAGTCATAGGCAGGAATTCTTACACCACCTTTAAACACTTTGTGTTACAGAGTACATTTAGATTATTACTGTACAAGCTTACTAAATTGATCATTGTCCAAACATTTAATTACTGAGTATCATGGATCAGTGGTGTACATTTAGACCCATTTTCACATTGTATCCGTATCTCTCTAGAGGCATGCCTACTCTCCCAACTATTTAAATGTTTTTTGAGCAAACTTTTGAGCAAAAACAATTCTCCCCTATCTTTTCCCACAGTCTCTATCAAAATATTCCCCTTGACCATTGAAAAGCTTTCTTTGTTCCCTCTTTAACCTAACTGAAACTCTGAAAAATGCATTTCAATACCCCAGTAACATAAATCCATAGCCCACTCAATGGGAATGGAATACATGAAACTATTCAACCCTTTAATCAAAAAATCCAAAAGGTCCAAACGGATCTATAAAACACATGTAAATACTGTACAGTCATTAAACCACAGATACAAGATTATATGGGAATGCCTTGTCACCAAAGATCTACTCCCTTGAGTGTGTTATTCATTGGGAGCGGTGAACCAGACAGCATCATAAATTGCAAGAATGTCATAACTCAAAGCCTGGTGCCTGCTACTGACATGGCTTCATAAGTTGGCCTTAAACTTTATTTAAGAGTTTCAGATGGTTATCCAACTGTTTCCACATTCTCCTAAATTCCATTTCTGGATCAAAAATATAAGCGGACAATCTGTACCCATTGATTCCTTATAAATATTACTATAAAAGGCTTTGTGAGCTTTGCTAAACTGTCACATCCAATGAAACACAATATATGAGCACCAACTATCTTTTACCTAGGATTGTCAGTCATAGTGACCCTAGCTCTGTCTATTCATGTAATAGGCATTACATTTATCCAGGTCCATCCCTCAGCTTTTTACCGAAACATAAGTGGGGTGACCAATTTGATGCGGTATTAACTATGGATTGGCAATTTAACACCATAAATATATGCAACATCTAGTTGGCAGAAGCTGGGGGTGAAATGGGCCTGTCAGATTATTTCTGTTTTATGCCCCAACTGAACTAAAATTAAAGTGAGAACTCTACAGCTGTGTCGAAACTATGGAAAACAATTGGAGCTGATGGGAACCTAATTGTAAAATTTCCATGACAATACCTGCAGTGGCAAGCTGGGGATTTATTCTCAGAGAAGCAGACTGTTTACTGTTTCTGTGAAAATCGAAGTGGAGTTTAGTGAGATTTTGGGTGCACCCAACTGAAACGTCCCCCCAGACCCAACACAATCCCCCTGGACACCAATTGATTTACATAACAAGCCTAATGTATGCCTTACTGGCCTGTCCCAGGCAATAGGTTAATGATTTGGTTGGATTTTAAAGGAAGTCGATAAACTGGGTTGTGAGCAACAGCAATGACAGCTCAACATCACATAAAACCTCTTCAGCATAATTTTACTGAAAGACATTACCTATCAGAAATAACATCCATTATATTTAAGACATTACAAACAGTTTGTGATCTCATTCTACCTTGGTTGAAGAAATTAACTGGCCCTTTAAAAACACATTATGTTAGTGCCTCAGGGCTCCATTCATTCCATAGCTGCTGGTAGGACAACATAACACAAATGTTTTCTGACAAAGCGCGAGCAGTCTACTCACAGTGGTACGAACTAGTCCACTGATATTGTGTTTCCCTAAAGATGGTTTAGTATTGCATTGTTGAACATGTATTTCACTTCTCCTTTCTCGTTAAAAACCAATTAACTTTAAACATTTTCAGTTTACATTATCAGTTAGATAAGTACACCCCTGAAAGTTTTTGTTGAATATTTTGTTTTACATAGTAGTCAGGGTTTCTTCAAATAATTGACTGACTGATTCTACTCTAATTTTGTGTTTTGCTAGTGTCTTTGTCACTACTGGTAGCATGAGGCGTTAACAGCAGCCTATTCAGGTTGCACAGGTAGTCCAGCTCTTCCGGGATGGCACATCCATACGTGCCGTTGCAAGAAGGTTTTCTGTGTCTTCCAGTACAGTCTCAAGAGCATGGAGGAGAAACCAGGAGACGAGTCATTAAACGAGGAGAGCTGGAGAGGGCAATAGAAAGGCATCAACTCAGCATCAAGACTGGTATCTGCTGCTTTGCGTGAGGAGAAACAGGAGGAGCACAGCCAGAGCCCTACATAATGACCTTTAGTAGGCTACTGGTATGCATGTGTCTGACCAAACTGTCAGTAACGGACTCCATGAGGGTGGCTTGAGGGCCCCAAATCCTGAAGGGTTTAGGGTTAGGTTAGTACTGTGCTTACAGCCCAGCAATGTGCAGCTTGATTGACATTTGCCTAGGGAACACCAATATTGGAGAGGCATTTCCTTGGAGGGTCACACAGACCTCCACATACTAGCCAAAGGAACCCTGACTGCTGTCCTCAGACGCCACCAAGTAGCGCCTACTGGTTGTCCACCAGCTGATGCCCTGATCCAAGTATAGGTGGAGATCCCCCAGGAAAATCACACGTTGGAACAGCCTGTGATTTCAATTGTTTACTTATATTTTTATTGTGTGTTTGAATCCAGCCCTCATTTGGTAAATGCATGCAAAAAATTGCTTTACTATAAGCAGAGTTAGGCTACATCAAAGATACATCAACATTTATTTTTTAATAAGAATACCTTCATTTTGAATCAAATACAAAATACAGCAGCCACACCATATATCAAAATAAACTACAGTATTTTTGTATTCTAAAAATTAAAAAATGATTACAAGGGAGCATGAAATCACTTCGCAAACCTGACTCAGTTGAATAATACATACAATAATACATAATAATACATTTAACAAGTTACACCATAAGCCACCCTAACTCCTCCTACAGTTCTTGCACTACAGAGACATGACCGTTATCAAAATGTGCGTCTCGTTTCTGATTGTGTTGCTATTGTTTTATTATTTTGTTGCAAGTCTCAGGAAATATTAACGTTTTTGTGGCAAAAAATACTGTCCGGTGGGTATCAAGCCACACTGACCGCTGGTTGCCTAGCAAATTATGTCCGTCAAACTTTCCAGAATGAAGCTGCCGGAACTGAATGCTAGCTAGCTACAGTACTGTTTATGCAGTGACAATTAATTCGCACTGACTTCGACCATGGGACTTACTTTTTAAGGTAAGGCTGAAGTTATTTTGCTACCTTTTTGCCAGCTATTGAGTGTTTTTTATCCGGGAGATAGCTAGCTAGCTAATGGTACATATCTTTGTTTTTGTATTTGGGAGATGGCCAGGTAAGTACCGGGAGATTATCTGTGTTAATTTACTGCCAGTGCACAGCTGGACTCCGGACACTGCTGGTGCGACTGCAACCCCATTTTACAATGTCCTTGGAATTGTACCTAGTTTGTATTTGAAATAAGCATTTGGACATCATACATACTGCCCATCCCTGGCTATAAGTCAGTTTGGATGAAAACGCACTTTGGTTTGTGTAATGCCATATATCTTTTTATGCATGCTTTAAAATCTGCGCATGAAGCATTTTCAAGAAAAAGATTGAAACACAAGGATTTTTTTGTTAGATTCCAACCATATGAATTGATAAATGTAACCCAATTAAAAAGAAACACCCAGAACACATTCTTAAAACATTTACCTAATAAAATTAAATGAATGTTTCACCCCTAACTTTACTAGAATTAAAATCTGGTGACCCAAAAAAGGTGCAAATCATTCGAAAATTATTAAAGAGTAGATGGGTGAGCTTCCAAAGATTACAATCTTGGTCTGGTTTGGTTGTAACCATACGGGTGTGGTAACACATCATTCCAAATGTTAAAGTCCTAAGAAGAAAGATTATTGCCCCCCCCCCAGATATCCACCCACCTCAACCACATGGCCCAACTAGCTATTTCAGGTTGACTGGGGCCCAATAGTGCATAAAAAATGGGGGGGGGCTGAGGCCCGAGTGGGAGGGACATTTTCAATATATCTGGATTACAGCTTGGATCGACCTTAATGCTTGATTAATGCTTTATTCTATCAACATCCTCTAGGTGACTTAATCACATAAAATGGTCACGAGAGCAGAGAGAAAGGCCAGTGCCTGCTGATGAGTGCACAGTATTCTTTCCACACACACCACGCTCTAAAAAAGGCTGGGATAAAAATAACCCAATTTGCTAACACAGCAGTGGTTAACAGAGGACAGAATTAACATGAAGAGCAGAGTCCATATTCTAGATATTGGAGCATAATTTGCTACATAACATTTCTACTACTGAGGAACTGAAATTATTTTACTCTCATGAGTGGAAATAAATGTCATGCCCTTACTATGCCACACCTTCAGTATTCTGAACGGACACATCATCAGTAACCAGTAGCAGTTTTTAAAGGCCTAGTGCATTAAAACATTTTATTAGATATTTCCACACTTTGAGGTAACGTGTTGATATAGTGCATGTACATTGATTGTCTTTATCAAGTTCTGTGCATCAAATGTTCAATAGACACCAATGGTAACTTATCTTTCATAGTCAAGCTTTACACATGTTCTGTTAGACTACTAACCAAACACATTGTAATGAGTAGAATAACTGTTAGACGAGGCCAAGTCTAACCAAGAACGCATAGGAGCACAACCATTAAGTACAGCGGCTTGAAAGATGAGAACGGTTCTTTCAACCTGTTTGAGTTCAGGCAAAAAAAAAGATGAGGTCAAGTGGTCCAAGTTATTGCCCCTTGGGCACATCTATGCAGTATGGGTTTGATTCTGACACACTACTTTTTAAGCACACTCCTCTAAAACTTTACAGCTGACTCTTCTCTCACAAAAAAGCATAATCATACTATAAGTATACCAAATTCAACTTTAAATACTGTTGACAGCCTAAAATATGGTCCATTCATATGGGTGCATTCTTATGTATCGTCTTGATATTACCCAAAAATAACCCTTTTGAAGTAAACCTTTAATTGTGTGAAAATAGTTCTGAGAAATGAATTCTATTAAGAAAGTATTATTCTATTTAAACAACTGACAGGCCACAACCATTGTCATCCCTTGAAAATATTTTGCACAAGGTATTGCATTTATTTATACATATGTATGTATATTCCATTCCAAGTGGACATGCATGAAATCAAGTTTCACTGGGGTATAAATATGAGATAACAAACACTTTAGTCTCCCTTAATCATCCATCAACATGGTAAAAGCCTGAGTACACACACATTGAATAAAACAAACTGTTGTTCATTTTCAGAAATCAGTTCATGGCTATAAAAAGCTAGCTACATGCCTGAAAATACACATATCTACTATTACGGCAATAATTACGAAATACAAAGCAACTAGAGCTGTAATCAACTGCCTGGAAGCAGATAAGTGTGTATTTTCCCCAACGCACAGTGAGGTAAATGGTTAAACAGACAAATAAACATTGTACCACAGCTGGAGGATTGCAGAAGTTACATCAGGGGTTTACAAGTCTCCAATAGTGTGTTTAAACCCTACCTCCATGCCAACAAGTTATTTGGAAGGGTTGCCAGAAGAAAGGCTCTATTGTCACAAAATCCCAAATGTAAGCATCTGGAGTTTGTTAAATGTCATTGGAAGTTTCATTTTAACCAGTTTCTATGGATTATTTATTGATTACATTTTCTCTTTGAATAATTTTCCTCAATTAATGGTCAGATAAATTATTTTTTTAAGTCAAGCTAACGAACAACAATGACATTTTTCACAGTTTTGTTTGTTCATATTTACATAGACTGACAATAATTCTAGAAGGAACTGTATATATGTGTATGTTTGATGATCGCATAGCACGTTAGCAACTACCTAAATGGAAGTTGTTAAGTGATTGATCATGACATTATACTCATTGTCCCAAGTAACCAGGTTGAAAGGCCAGTGTGGAAAAACAACAGAATGGTTGGCTTAGGTGCCTATGAGGCGGCTTGCCACACTGTTCTTCCCTCCCAAATTGGTTGGGAGTTGTTGGGATGAGACAATGCCTAGACAATTGAATATGGACAAAATTAAGGAAAGATGTTTTTTTTATATTTAATATTATAAAAATGAGTATACATGCATGGTGCAGTGGTAAAGTAATTACATTGGTTAGAAGAAAAAAAAGATATACAGGGTCAATTTAAAATATATATATAAATTATGTATATATTAACCATGTGGTTTGAGTCAATCCTGAATGCTGACTTTGGTGTATGAGACCACATACCCATGGGTGTGACGTGACATCACTTTCTTACTGTTGTAATTGATAAACGTTACTAATGCGTTTATTAGAGCAATAAGCCAGCCTAATATGATGCTGGTCCTCCATGTGCCGCCGAAACAGCGCCAACCCGCTGGGGCCTGGACCCTAAAAGACCTCTGAAACTGTTCCCAAACAACGTGTGTGGCGCGGCTGGGCGCATCAGGGAATACCATTGCCATTAAGGGGTGTACCTGCTCTGTAACCATGTTTAGGTAGGTGACACATGTCAAACTGACATCCACATGAATGCCTGGACCCAGGGGTTCCCAGCAGAACATTGCCCAGAGTATCACACTCCCTCCACCGGCTTGTCGTCCACATTCTGGTGCCAAACGGTACACGTGTACACGGTACAGTTGGCAATGACCGGAACAGGTGACCTGCTTTTAACAACGATTGCGTGCCCGTTGTAGGCACTTTTGAAGGCTGACAGCGGTCATCATGGGCACTCTGACCAGTTGAACAATGGTCCAAAATCCACTATGCAACATCACAGAGTATGAAGTTCTATCCAACCTGAACATTTTGACATTCTAAGAATGTAACACAGCTGTTACACACTATTTCCGTGTTGTTTTTAACGACTGGATAAAAAGGAAAATTGCTCAACACGCCTTCAGTGTGTTATACATTTGAGGTTTCTATTGACAAATTGTGTGTAGGTTTAAGTGTCGTTGGTGTTCATCAGCTCAAATACAGGACAATGAAACTCCATGTAAGTGAAATGATTAACAAATCACTTTAGTAAATTATTTTTAAAGGGGCCCTTTTGGCAAAATGTTATCATAATGATTTATCATTAAGCTGCCATAAGTTGATGAAGAATGGGCAGATGTGCCTTCCCCCAAAGCTCAAATTCCATTGCAATTCAGGAATGATTTTGGTGTGCCTGCATTCGTGAATAATACAAACAGGAGGACATGTTTCCTCTGCTCTCTCTGCCTCTTACCAGTTGGGCTCGCAGGTTGTGCCAATCTTGCTGGGCGTGTAGCTGCACCAGCCAAACACAGGCGGAATTGTCCAGATGAAGGAGAAAGTCCAAACAAACAGCAGGCCCAGCGCTGCATGCTTCCCTCTCAGACGGATGTTCCCCAGAGGTCGGCAGATCACAAAGAAGCGCTCGAAAGACAGAACCGCCAGGGACCACATAGCCACAATCCCTGAGAGGAGGAGACAGTAACAGGGTATTGTGAGGCTCTCGATAGGGCTTAAAAGCCACACAACTACCTTCAGACTTAGTCTGTGGCTATATTCCAATACTTATGAATCTTTAAACAAACACTTATTTAAATTATTTTTTCATTTCAACTACGACAACAAAAGAACACTATATGGTTCTAGGAATATGCTTTTTTTGGTGTGTGTTCTGAAATTATATTCACACACTAGTGTGACAACATCAGAAAAAATGCAGAGCAGTGTGTGATTCCAACCATGGATCCTGACTAATCCTCAGCAAAAGTTATCTCAATGCAGAAACAATGGCACTATAGTAGCTACAGTAATTAGCAGGATAAAGATCAACGTATAATTGACTCAAATGGGGTAATGACGTAGGGGAGGTGTTATTAGGCTACCTACTAATGGAGAACAAAAAGATGTGCTTAATTACAGTAATAACTCACTTTCAAAACCTTGCTCAATTACCACTGTATCCGAGACAAAGCTACAGTAAGTGTACTCTCTCCCTAACAAAAACTGTGAAATAAATTCAGACAGATGTGTATTTTCTTCACAAGGGAGTAACAAGGGCAATGCCATTGTGTTAGGGGGTCAGTAAACCCCGTCCACAAAGGTCCATTTGCCAAGAGAGCTGATCCAGAAAACACGCCCCCGTCTAAAATGTTTTAATTTAGAACGGAACCTCTATCAACTGATAGAAAATAACCTCCTTTTCAGTAATTAGTTTAAAACTGAGACACCTTTCCATTTGAATTTACATTTCACATATACTGTGGAATTAAACATTATATAGAGAATTATTACTGTCCTAAATGAATGGGAAGATTCAGCCCATTAATTTGACTTGTCAAGAAACACGGATATCTACGGGCCACTAGGTCAACAACAAAAGCCAGTTGTGGATGGATGACCTGCTATGCAACATGATCTACATTCAAAACCGTTTACAACAATACATCTGTCCTCATAGATCCACAGCTTTACCACAGTGCCAGTGTGTCTAATCTCGATTGGAGACATTTGATTCATAATTTTTCTCATAAAATAGTTCTATAAGTGCTATTTGGGACACAAGCAGCCCTTCATACTTCAAATTCCAAACCCTGCTCCACTCCTGTGAGATCTGAACAGTATGGTGTGTCTATACCTTGCATTCCATTCAATTATGATCACCTAATACACTAAGCCTGGAAGACATCAGACTTTAAAGCATATACTCTGACGTCTACTGCCCTGAAAGCTTTTTATACTGCCACTCAAACTTTTGATGAACGTCATTTCAGCCAGCCAATGTCCCTCACCTAGACTGCCTAGATTCCTATGACCAGCAGGGAAATATCATCCCTCTTCTGCATTGGTGACATACCGTCTCCAAAGGCTGCACTTCTCGCAGCGTGCCTTGCAAACAAATCAAGATAAAAACAAATGGATTAAGTTGTCATAAGATAAAGATTACTGCCACGTTATGTAAGGAGATCTTGCAGGGAACAACTATTTCGACATAACTACTGTAGCTTAATTGGTCTACTTTTCTAGCAACACGTTTTTTCACTGTTGCATAATAGGTGATATTATGGAACAATTGTTATGTGTTTAATGAATCAAATAATAGATTTTGATAACACAATCATATTAATCTGTGTAGCGTTATGGCATCTGTTTTAAGTTATTATTCATCACAATAAAATGCTTTGAAACAAATGTACACATGCAATGGAAGAGATGGCTTTTATCGGGTATGTGTTATTTGTAAAAAAAAAAAAGGAGCTAACGTAATTTTTTTTACAATAACAAAAGGATAATCTATTCTATAGTATTAAATTTTAAATGCAATTCTATTGCAATATTTTGGAATCTAAACAGCTCCAACACTGACACCTGCAGCAACTGTGCGGTTACACCAGAACCCCTGACTCACAATTAAAAATACTGCAGAAAACTATGATTCATAACTTACCGAAAAAGGTGACAGCAAACCCTTCTAGTACGCAAGCCCATTTTCCAAGGAAAAAATACCCTTTGGCATTTGTTACAAAACTTATTACTCCACCAGTGAGTGACACTAGGAAATCAGCGAGTGATAAATTAACTATTATATAGTTTAAGGGCTGTCTCAGCTGTTTGAACTTGTAAGTGGCCAACATAACAGTGAAATTTTCAAAGAGAGACAGTGAAGTTACAATAAACATCAAGGTAGCCAAAACCGCGAAATTCCAAGGGGCGAGATTTGTTACTGGACCACTGAACGGATCAGCATCTGGTTTGTACATCTCTGCCTCGGTATACGAAACGCCATTCACTGCGATTCTTAAAGTATCCATTGTCCATGTCCAAATACTTGCACGCAACCTAAAACGTAAATTCCTATTGCAATCGGTGGTAATAAAAAAGGTCTGAGATGTTATGGTCCACACGCTTTACTCTCACAACTTAATTTGAACTTTCTCCTCTTCGCAACTGCAGGATTCGGAATCGCGCGTAAAACGGGTTGATATGGAAGAATATGGTCAGCATCCATCACTTGAAATGTTTAAGATCTTGGTATCTGCATTTTGCAAGAAATGACACATTTCGGAGCGATGAATCCACAGTTCAGAGTTCAAGGTAGTTGAGAGAGTGCAGCTGCATCTCGAAAAACAGCAACCGTAAAACAAAAAGGAAAAAACATTGCGGCAAATAGACGAACACTCCTTTAACATAGGTGTACGGACATAATCTTAATCTTGAGAAGGTATACCAACAACTGAATAGGTGTCTGATGAGCATCATCTTGTACGCGCTTATATAGCCAGTAGTCAACTCGATTGTAACAGTCCTGCCCTCGAGAATATTAGTGATGTGCAGTTCGTGAACGATTCTTTATTTTTGAACGACTCTTTTTGCTGATTCGAGAGTAACGAGTCCTTTTCAGTAACTCGTTCAACAATCTTTCATTCCACCGACTGGCAGCAGATTGCTACATCATCACAGGTTTCACACGTTGTACGACAGCTCTGCACTCCGACAAACAACTGTTTGTGTTTCATTCGTAGAGAAAAACAGATTAAGCCGTAGCAGAATTATAAATACGTGGTTATAATGGATTTGGACGCAGAGTAATTTATTAAAGTAGTTCGTTGATTATTGCTTGTCATAATAGACAAATATTTATAGAATCAAAACATATAGCCTACAGAGGTTAATTGAGTTAGAAAGACTAGAGACTGCATTCGAACAGTAGTAGGCTGCAGTTTCCGGCAATATCACGTAGTAAAATTAAAAGTAAAATCGTCGTCCTCCCGCTCATGCAAGTGAATCGACCGACAACTTTGTCTTACACGCGCGGAGAAAAAAACATGTATAGGACTAAAAATCAGACGCAGCATGCGAATGAATCCCTTATATTTATCGAATGATACGATAAACACTGCTTTATAGAATATTCGCGCAGAGCAACTGCTTAAATGTGCAGTCCTTGACTGTTGAGATTAATAAAATAAGGCTTTGGCCTGAATGTGTAATGTGTTGTTTATTTGTGCAAAATGTATAAGTAGAATCACTATCAAACTTAAGTTAGCCATTCAATTCCACGTATCCATGACACCGTAAATGATTTTCCACGTGCTAGTGACACTTTTACAACCAGTGGAAAGACAAATTCTGGAATTTGGAGCATGTTGAGGGGCTGTGTACAATGCCTACTACAGGCATGGCCAAACGTTTTGAGAATGACAGAAGTATTGGTTTACACAAAGTTTGCTGCTGCAGTGTTTTTAGATCTTTTGTCAGATGTTACTATGGTATACTGAGGTATAATTACAAGCATTTCATAAATGTCAAAGGATATTATTGACAGTTACATTAAGTACATGCAAAGAGTCAATATTTGCCGTGTTGACCCTTCTTATTCAAGACCTCTGCAATTTGCCCTGGCATGCTGTCAATGAACTTCGGGGCCACATCCTGACTGATGGCAGCCCATTCTTGCATATGTAGTGATTGGAGTTTGTCAGAATTTGTGGGGGGTTTTGTTTGTCCACCCACCTCGTGAGGACTGACCACAAGTTCTCAATCAGATTTAGGTATGAAGAGTATACAGGCCATGGACCCAAAATGTTGATGTTTGTTCCCCGAGCCACTTAGTTATCACTTTTGCCTTATGGCAAGTTGCCACATCATGCTGGAAAAGGCATTGTTCATCACAAAACTGTTCTTGGATGGTTGGGAGAAGTGGCTCTCAGAGGATGTTATAGTACCATTCTTTATTCATGGCTGTGTTTTTATGCACAATTTTGAGCAAGCCCACACCTTTGGCTGAGAAGCCAACCCACACATTTACTGTTGGCATGACACAGGACTGATGGTAGCGCTCACCTTTTCTTCTCCGGACAAGTGTTTGACCGGATACTCCAAACAATCGGAAAGAGGATTCATCAAAGAAAATGACTTTACCCCAGTCCTCAATAGTCTAATCCCTGTACCTTTTGCAGAATATAAGTCTGTCCCTAATGTTTGTCCTGCAGAGAAGTGTTTCTTTTGCTGCCCTTCTTGACACCAGGCCATCCTCCAAAAGTCTTTGTCTCACTGTGTGTGTAGATGCACTCACACCTGCCTGCTGTCATTCCTGAGCAAGGAATGAGCAAAACAACTTTAGGCGAAGGTCGTGGCGCTTGCTGGACTTTCTTGGGCGCTCTGAAGCCTTCTTCACAACAATTGAACGGCTCTCCTTGAAGTTCTTGATGATCCGATAAATTGTAAATTGGTGAAATCTTACTAGCAGCAATATTCTTGCCTGTGAAGCCCTGTTTTTGTAAAGCAATGATTGCAGGTAACCATGGTTAACAGAAGAATAACAATGATTTCAAGCCCCACCCTCCTTTTTAAGCTTCCAGTCGGTTTTTCTAACTCAATCAGCATGACTGAGTGAACACCTGTGTTTCAAAGAGGATCACTGATAGGAGGTCAGCTGGTCCGTATGTGGCAGGGCTGAAATGCAGTGGAAATTGTTTTTTGGGGGGGTTAAGTGCATTGTTATGGTAAAGAGTGACTTTGAAATGAATTGCAGTTCATCTGATCACTCTTCATTACATTCTGGAGTATCTGCAAATTGCTATCATAAAAACTTAGGCAGTAGATTTTTGTCATTCATTAAAAATAATTTAAGTTTAATTCGACAGTAAAACCAGAGCAAAAGTAACATGGTGCTACTGGATTGGGATATTCTCGGAGCCCTTCGCTCATAGAACCCATCTTTTTTAGTTGGTGATAATTTAAGTAAAAAGGTAATATACAAATGTATAAATAAATAAATCTCTTACTAAAACATTAAGTATGAATACTTACACAAAATATAAAGTTCATGAATAATATGATTATAATTTGTTATTAAATCCAAAGACGGTATTTGGCCTTAATCGTACGTGGGCTTAATACATTTGCTAACCTTATGTCACATGCACATCCAGTAGTGTGCAAATGTCTTAGGCCACATGACACCATTGTTTAAAACTTTTTACCTGGGCACAAAGTGTTTATTTTTTCATAAAAACCCTTTACAACATTAGAATGAGTACCTGGAAACCAAAATGCAACATCGAGTAAAAAGAAATGTGGCCTTGTTTGGTCGAGTGGTCTGGATAAGTGCCTGTGCACTGCAATGTGAGTATGAATCTGGTGCACTGCTCTTTCAGCAACCCTTCTTCCCTCTATCTTTTCACACTTTCATGTCAATATAAAGCAAAGCAAAATCTTCTGGATACATTTACAAAATGTTCTTTCTTGGTAGGTAGTTGATATAATGGAAGATGACTAGATACCTTATAAGACATCAATTACGTTTTGGACAACTTGTGGACGTCTTCCTAACTGTCATTGCATTCATTCTTATTTGTATTTGGTATAGATATTATATAGTGTTTCAAAGCTAGTTAACACTAACTGCCCAAACAAATAGCACAATTTTCTCAGCAGCCTAAGACCTTTGCACATTACTGTAAATACACTAAAATGTAAATTAATAGAATTTTTTATGTTTGCCTAATCTGTGTAATGTGTGATGTGACTTTAAAATTAAAATAAAATATTAGTTTTACCCTAAGGAGGAGTTTTCATTTCCTGTCATGGCATCTTATTATATTTGGACTACTACCAAAATACTAACGGTCCAGATGTGTAAATTCAGCTATTAAAGTGTGTTAAACTTTTCATGAAATCATCGGTTAAAACGTAAGAGTAATTCACAATAGTGTTATCCACATAGAGTATGCAAGCACACTGTATTGGACTAACCTATACAGAACCATACTGGATTTTTTTGGACAATTGTTTTTCTTGAAAGATGCAGTCCAGGACTTTCCGATTAACAAATTGTTTAAAAAAAATATGTTCTTTATATGTGCATATAATGTCCTTTGTTTAAAATTTTAACACATTTACACCGACACATACCCCCTTTTCACATGTTTTCACTCTAGGCATGCATTGATATAATTATTTTGGCTGAAATCTATAGTTGATATTCATATTACATTATAACATTAGACCAACTAAACTGCAACCAAGAAAAATAGTAACGATATAGCAGACACATGACAAACTTACTGGACCATACGGGATGCTTATTCAGACCAAAACACAATATGGATGAAATAATGATACGAAATGAAAGCATTTGGCTGATACGGTTACTACATTTTTGCCCACAATATTATACATTCTTACGTTTTTATAGTAGTGTTTACAATTTCTCTCAGTAGTGTGCAATGGGTATTCAGTTGTGTCATTGTATTTTATGCTTTTGCATGGCATTTGAGGACACAATTACTTTTATAAAAAGGATATTATGGTTTTGAGTGTGATGTTTCATTTAGTGTGAGAAAACTTCAATCAATAAATGAGTTTTGAAAAATGTCTTTATTGGTTTGAGAAAATGAAGTATGAAAAATAGTGTTTTAAACTATAACTACAGCCATCTCAGCACTAAGCACCCCAGAAAAGCACCACTTATAATAGTACAAGAGAGATATTTGACCAGGGTTTTGTTTTCATTTGCAATACTCACTACACATTTAAAAAATATATGGTCTTCAATATGGTTACTGCATAGTAGTTTCAGGGTATACTACTGCTTTTGAAATGCTGGCACAAAAACTCTGGAGATGGTTCCTAATCGCCACTGTGCCAAAATCTTCATCGTTTGTAAAGTAATGCCGGATAAGAAGCAGAATAATAGAAGCAGAAGCAGAATAATAATAATAATAAATCATCTTGAGCTCCATTATTGTCACCTGCTTGTCTGTTTCTAGTTTCAGAACAGCACCATTAAGGAGAACACCATTTTAATTAAGCCAATTTTGTTTTGACTATAATAAAATGTTGCCCTCAATGCCTCTTTCCATGCTATAACTTAATTGTTGCCACTAGAGGACTATCCTTCTCTATGGCAGAAACCACACAAACACTTGGACTTTCCAGATAATACATTTAGCACCACTGCTGTAAGGTAACAAAATGGCACTTTTGACCAAAATGTGTGTTGACCTACTCTAAAGAGAATTCTCCTGCAGAGGGCAGTATTTTATAATATTGTTCACTTTAAATAAATCTATGCCTTTTGCTTGTGGTGTCCTGGTACTCTTGAGCCTGAATTTCTTTATTCTGATCATGAAGCATGATTGGCTAAGGACATCTAGCTAGTCCTGCACTTGTAAAACCGTTGCAGTTCAATACTAACCAGCTAATTGGAGTAACATTGCATACTGTTTATCTCTGCTTTTGAATTTTTAGTTCAGGCTAGACTGGATGTTTGTTTAAATGATTAAACATCAGAAACACTGCTACACATACATGCAATTCCTTACAGTATTTGACAGACCCACAGAATTGTTGTGCGCTCTTGCGTTATTATGCTTACTTATGCTTTGTGTAATTATTATGTAATTATACTTACTGGAACATGGGTTCTCATTCCTTGTTAGTTAGTAAGGTATATAAGACCACCTATCTGGTTAGCATTGGGAGGGTAATCACTTACTTAGTATGCTAAAAAGTCTCAGCATAGGGCCCCAGCTCCATCCCTGAAAGCATTCTGACTGGCTGCATCACCACTTGGTTCTGTATATTATCTGATTTCAACACATTAATGACAGTGGGGCATTCCTTGTAATACATCATCTGGGCATAACTAGCTGCCCTACAGGATGAACGCTGGTTGCCTAGCAACTTACGTAAGCAAAGTATCCTGAATGACGCCATGAAAATGGCTCCCGGATCTGAATTAATGCTAGCTAGCTACAGTACTGTTTATGCAGTGACAATGACATGGCACTGATTTGGACCATGAGACTTACTTTGTCAAAGATAAGGCTGAAGTTATTTTGCCACCTTTTTACCCGCTATTCAGTCTTTTTTATGCGAGAGATAGGTAGCTAGGTAGCTAATGGGACATGTTTTTGTAATTGGGAGATGGCCAGCTAAGTACCGGGAGATTATCTGTGTTAATTTACTACTTTGGTACACAGCTGGAAAACGGACACAGCTGGTGCAACAGCAACCCCACTTCACAATTTCCTTGGAACTGTACCTTTTATAGCATTTAATATCAAGTGCAGATTTCATAGAGGGAATTCTGGACCAAATGGTTATTAATTAGTTAATTCCTAGGGTTTTCAATTGACCTCCTGTAACATTGATACTTTTAAATTTGTTTTGTCCCCTTAAATGTTTAATGAAGAATATTGTAGTGTTCTAACTAACCTATACTTCAAATAAGTTCGATCTGTGCCTAAGCACAATGACAACGAGAGACAAGGTGTCTTTTGGCATGTGCCCCATACAACGCAAATCTCTTGACTTTTTTGAACAATAACACAAGACCTAATGGGCAACCAAATCTGACCAATTATCACAATTCCCCCTAGGGTTACTGGTCATGGTAACCTCCAGCCCCTAGTTACACACATAACCGACAGTCATAACTAACACAGAAATCCCGAACAAACCAAACAAGTCCCTAATACGTAGACCAACACGTATAAACACAAAATAAAGCACACACATTTCTACCCTACCCAGAATCCCTTGCGCATCTGCGCTAACAGTCAATTATTGTTTGTTTTCCCCTGGCCCTACAATATTGTGCCTTATTACTGGACACCCATATTATGCCAACTAAGAAGATGGGGAAATGTAGTCCAGCAGCCTTGATTTCAATGTCCACAGACATCCGAGAGGGAATAAATCCTAATCAATTACACACACCTTTGGTTAAGATTTGGGCCGGTCACGACTGGCCTTGATTTGGCCCATACAGACGCTTCCCATGCTGACCAGATCTGATCTCTTAATTTTCGATTTTTATAATTGCTTTAAACCCATTAGCACTGCTTTGAAAAGACCAGTCTGACATGATTGGGAAAAATACCAATTTGTGGAAGTGGATCATCCCTATTCCAACCAATTAAAAGTCAGTTAGAAGATTTCAGTGGTATTACAGTGATATTCCAAAAGTGGAGCCCTATATGTAATATATATATAGTATTATTATAGTATATAAGTAGTATTATATATATAATATGTATATATTATAGGGCTGGGGGAGTTAACGCGTTAATCTTTGCGGTTCATTTGAAACGTTTAACGCATGAAAATTATTTAACGCAATTAACGCAGGACCTTTTTTTGCGTGAAACACATACACAATAGCCTCGGTTTTAACCACTTACTGTTGTGACCGCTATTGTGAGTTAGTGATGCGAAGTTCGGTTGACAAGAATCTTTGAATCACGTTCAGCAGGAAGTCCATTCGTTCTTTCGTTCATTTTACCGGGGGGGCTGGGTGTCCGACGTGTTATGTCCATGCTGAATACGTCCCCTATTTCAAACAGTTATCATATTCCGAATGTAGAACTCTTAAAGCATATATTAAATCTATAAATTACAGTAGGCTGGCTACAGACAGGACAAATAGTATGACTGGGTCTTCGTTAAAGTCGTTCTTATTTTTCACATGATACAGTTGCATACTGTAGCTCTATGGAATTGAGCAAATTGACCTCAAATATCTTGAAGTATAAGTAAACTAGAACGTAACTGAAATATTCTTTGAACACCAAAAATAAAAGCAAGGTTAACAACAAATATTGTATTGTATGCACATATGTAATTCAATCATATGAAAAGTGTATGCTTAACCCAATAAATGGATTTTCTGACGTCAGCATGTTTAGAAAAAAAAGTTAACATGCAAGTATAAACACAAAGTTCTCTGATGGTTCATATAGCCAGAACTGTGGGTAGTTTTTAAATTCCAAATATGCTTTCATAAGACTTGATCCAAGAGCATTTTGAACCCTGGCAGCCTTTTCCACTCAGTTACTTGCCAGGGGACGTTAATTAAGTCTTGGTGTTATTGGGATTGGGCCCTTAAAGCTTTGTTGTTTATAATGTTGCTGCATATAGTTGATGGAAATTACTACAGTTTACATATATATATATATATATATATATATTGTTTTTGGTTCAATTACATCACCTGTATCTATAGATATGTGGTGTGGTGTCCTAATTCTTTCATGACTGTATATATATATAGATATATAAATATATACACAATTGTGTTTCACCTGTTTTGGTGCAAATGAAAATTATAACAGGTGCGCTGGAGAGGCAACAACAAGACAACCCACAAAAAGGGAATTGTTTTGCAGGTGGTGGCCGCAAAAAATGCTCTCTCTCTATCTTTCCTGGCTGATTCTTCCTTACATTAGTTTTGCATTTTGTTAGTGTCCTTGTCACTACTGGTAGCATGAGGCAGTATCTGCAGCCCATTTAGGTTGCGCAAGTAGTCCAGCTCCTTTGGGATTGCACATCCATATGTGCCGTTGCATTTAGGTTAGCTGTGTCACCAAGTACGGCCTCAAGAGCATGGAGGAGATACCAGAAGACAGGCTGTTACACAAGGAGAGCTGGACAGGGCCATAGAAGGGCATCAACCCAGCAGCAGGACCGGTATCTGCTCCATTGTGTGTGGAGAAACAGGAGGACTGCCAGAGCCCAGAGATTGAATGCAGCCCTGAATCAGTTGGTGAAACCATTTCAAAAGTTATGCCAGTGCAATTTGTAATACTACGGAAATTACTTTGCTAAATAGGTTTCTTCGCTCTCTCGTAGTGTGAATTGGCCATACAATACAATGTTTCAGGCGTTGATTAAACAAATAAAAAGATTCCTATGATGACAGTAATTGAATTACCTAGAAGTCAATATGGATCTACTCGTTGCCCCATCTTCAGATCGTACACAATAGTTAATGTTGATGTATTAGCGCTGAAATCAAATTTGTTGATCAACATTGCTCATTTGGCCCAGAGCCGCACAGGTTTGCAGCCTTCCAAGAAAAAATGCAGTAAGTCTTGAGTACAGATAGGAGCGCAGGCTGTCATACATTACCGCAGGGGCTTCAGCTGGGACTACAATATTAACCATTAAATGCAGGAGGGGCATGGTGGACTCAGATGTTACTACTCCCCGAGACATCATAACAGTTTATTACTGCCAATTACCTTTCCCATTCGTCTTTCTGTTCCACCTGTTTTCTTTCCAAAGCTAAGTTAATCAGTCAACGTTCCACGTGGTTAGAACAAAGGATCCGTTCTAAATGCAGTTATTGGATTATTTCCATGGATACGACTGTCCGAACAACAACATAACTACGTAGATAACCAGTATCAGGTAAGACCACGTTTTGCTTCCAACAAGCTGCATTTTTCATGGCATGGACACATGGACTCGGTGAACCTCCTGTTTTAACGTATCCCAAAGGTATTGGATTAAGAACTGTGGATCTTGTGGAACCATCTTGAAATTATGAAAATTTAGCGAACATAGCTAAATATCCAGTTGGAAGTAACCATTTGAAAAAAGTTAGACTGTAGCTATAATCCCTTACACACATGGTCTGCACGCTTAGGGGCAGTGTGGCATTCAAATGATGGCAGGAGGGATTGATTAACTCATTCGGTTGGTTGGGGCAGATATTCAAAAGACCAGTCAATGTTTTATTGGTCTTCAATTGTCCAGTTTTGACGATCAAGGTTATCACTGAAGCTTCATCATCTTAGCTGACGGGAGGGGAACCCATTGAGTTGCAGCTACGTGATTCGCTGTTCAGCAGTTTGCATTAACAAGCAGGTAGATGTAATAAGGTGAGTCCACTAAGTGCACTTATTAACAGAAAAACTGACTCAAAGACCTACAGACACAGTTTGATATATGCAGTATGTACAGTGCCAATCAAAAGTTTGCTCACACCTACATGGAATAATGTACAACCCCCCCCTAAAAATGTAAACATTCAAAGTTGCCACCCTTTTCCTTGATGACAGATTTGTGCACTCTAATGAAGGACACCAATAAGAAAATGCATGTTAGGTACCAACCATGAAGCATGGTGGAAGAGGTGTGATGGTGTGGGTATGCTTTGCTTGTCATAATGCATGTTGCAACATGGTCTATGCATAAGTGTAGTCTGGCCCAGGTGTGTGAAAATGAACGGGATGTTGCAGATCAAAACAATACCTGACAATTCCAGCTGTCGCTCTGCTGATCCACTTGCCCCAGCCCCCCCCCCGCCCCCCACGGGATGTCTCTGTTCTTGTCCATCAGGCTTTTGACCTGATATACACTTGACACAGCCAACATGCCTTTATACATTGTTTGATTATACACACAGGCAGCGAAACAGAGAGAAATTCAAATGGACCGGCATTACACATGCAATTAATGTGAGAATCATCTTTTTGTCTAGCTCGTGACATTATGTAATGACATAATTATTATTTTCACATTATCTAAGCATCAATGGGTGGAAGTGATTATTTTCCTGTTAAATGCAGCGTATTGACATGAATGTGCATGTGTGAGCTTGTTTGTGTGTGTTAACTGTTGGTTCCTCATGTAAACTGCAGTCCTCTATGGGCCTTGTCAACCAGATTGAGTTCACAAAAATGATTGTTTGAACATTTTCTGTCTGTTTATGTTTGGCGCATTAGTCAAATTAGATTTGAAATGCTGTTGATGCTGAGGCAACTTTCCTCTTTGAATAAATGCCTGTTGAATTCCATCCGGACTGTGTGTAACAGAGAGATGACCTATGACAGAACATCAATGTCTTCTCTCTGACCTCAGCTAATTTTCTTCTGCTCTCTGGACCTTTTCAACATCAAACAAGAAGGTTAAGCCAATGTGTGTGTGTGTGCGTGTTTCTTTGTTTGTTTGTGTGCACTAGCATGTGTTGCTTCTAGGGAGAAGGTTTTTGGTGAATCATTTCGATTACACTCATCCCAGGACCTTTTTCTATGGCTGCCTGGTTGGCATTAAACATTTACCTCATCCTGGGCAGTGGATGCTTGTTCTGCTCATTTGCATTTCTCTTATCTTCCACATGAGACACCCAGGCCACCCCCTGTCATGAGACGGAGATAATCGGCAGAAACACCTTTCAAGAAAGTGCAGGTAAGGAAATACACTGGCATTTATACCCCCGGTAGTTCAATGGTAGCGGCAGAGAGAGAAGCAGGTCTAATAAAACAGCAGAACCCTCTGATGGTACAATTACTACAGATCCCAAGAGTTACCCTTTCACAGAACCCAAAAATAGTTTTTAGCCATGACTTACCATGTGTTAGTAATAACGCCAGTTCCTTTTAAAAAATATACATATAATCTATGGTAAGATAAAAGTAATTACAGTAACATTCTTTTTTAATTAAGTAAACAACAAAAAACCTCACTAGATTTAGAAGTGTGCACTCTATTCCTTACCTGGTATTAGCTTGATCAGAATGAAATACAATTCTATCTAAATGTTCTCTCACGTATGGTTGCAAGTCAGCTTGCAGAAGGAATAGCTAAAATGCATTGGTACCAGGAATGCCATGCTGGCTCTGTCCTAACACAGAAGGTGCAACGCGATTGATCCTGAAAGAATGATCCTGTGATACACAATAGTATTCATTTATTTTTAAATACCACCAGTGGAGGTGAAATGTAAAGTTTGTGAGAAAAACAAGATATTTAGGACACATCCGATGAGTCATTTAAGTTGATAGCAATCATAAGGTCATCTTTCATTCCAAATTACAATAGTTTCAATTAAACTAATCCGAATAGAATTCTGTGCTTCACATGGCCTATTTGTACGCTAATTACTTACAAGAAATCACTAACTCTACATACCTTGAGGTACTGATAACATCCAAATGTCCATAGAAGGTCTAATAACCTTTTATGAGCATGCTGGACTGAAGCTTTAGTGTTAAAGTGTACATTTTTGGTAACCTTTAATAATTATGCTGGAATGGATCTTTCACTGTTAAACTGTTTTTTTTTGGTATACTGATAATCACACAGGCTTTCTCAAGGGAATTCAGCTCTGACACCCATAGTGGCTTAACCTTTCCACAGAGCTCTGTGCTGCTTCCAAATGTTGCATCACTTCCTATTATTAGGAGTTATAATATTAATCTCTACTAAGTAGATAATTCATTGGATTTGGGACATTTTGAATAGAGTTTGAAATCATGTTACAGAATTGGATTAATCTTGCACTTTCACTGAACCTCGAACTTTTGGGAAATTTAAGAGAGTTGAAATGCATTTAAATTATGTTTGTTTGAACTGAACATTATAAAATGATTACCTATAATCTACACATAGACAAAAATCATATGACAGCTATTATACAGTTATAAATCTGAGGTGGAGAACAAAGAAATGTGTCAGATATATTTTTATAGATAATACGAAACGCTCTGTTAGCTCTGGTGTCCAGTTGATTATTATGAGAACCTAAGTCCTACCTTTTCAGAATTACCGGGCCTGACCTTGTTGTCCTTTTTCAAAGTCCACCTAGTTGTGTGGCAGATCTACTTTCCGTCTGATTTTTTCCTCTGTCACAGCCCACCTAGTTGTTCATATCCTGGTCCACCTGGTTATGCTGCTGATCGGATTTCCAACATAAGAACTTGCTAGAGCACGAGAAAGCAAGGCAACACAATTACATTTAAATGTTTGTTTTCAGAAGTTGAATGGAGGCTAGCCTGGCCTGCAGTTTTTCACCAAATCCTTTCCTGTATTCAAAAATCAATGTAAAATGTTCCATCTGTACATTCATCATGGCTTGATATTTTTAGCTAGAGTCATTTAGGTCTAGGGTGTGCTCGAACTGTTGATATATGAGAATGGCCTTGGGTCAGGTTAAGGAGCAGCTGGCTGTCTATCGGGAACTTCACCGCCTGTGGAAACACAGCCGCGTGGCTATGGATGCCCTGTAAACATTTCTCAGATATTCAGTTCAGGAAACAATTAAGAGACCACTGCACCATTTTCTTTCTTTTCCAAATAAGTTGAAAAGGAACATTTTGAATTAAGTTTTGAGTTTTGTGTTTTTCACTCAAAACTTTCCTTATCAAATTATTTGGAAAAAAATCGAAAAATAGTAACGATGACATGACAACTATGAAATTATTTAGCAACCAAAAAAGGGTTAAACAAATCAAAATAAATGTATTCTTAACTTAAAGTAGTAGAGTTTTCTGGTGATGTTGTTCAGTCCCCAGTCGTCAATACAAAGAAGAATCCTGCTTTGGTGGGAGATAAAGACAAAGCTCTCAATAAAAGCCTCCATGGCTTTTGTCTCCGGACAAGACAGTGGATAGTTGACCACGTGGAGGTGAGGATTGTGGTAGGATGTTGATAAAGAAGTTGTACATGCGGGAGGGATGTGACTTGGCACTCGCTGAAAACCTCCAGAAGATCCAGATATTCAGAAATGGGAAAAGTCAGGGAGCTGGCATTGGAATTTCAGACTGTCAAGTGCACAGGGAAGACGACTTTCGTTTCCTATTACGTTAGCATACGGCGACCGTCATACCAGACGGTTAAGGGCAACAAGGGAGTCGAGGTCAGGGGGGAAGATCTCATCCATTATAATGTTTTGTTGCCCATGAAGCAATGCATCGAAGAGGGTTTTCACAAGCTCTCAGCAGCTAGGGTGCAGAACTCAACCATATAGACTGCCATACCACAGGAGTCCTGGCAATGTTAAAGAGGTTTCCGAGCCACCTCTCTCCCCGGTGAATCGAACAAACTTGTTGGGAGTTTGAAGCGTAGGTTAATTTGTTGTCTTGTGTTCCAACTCCCCTAGGTGTCTCTCATCTCTCCTTTATCCGTTGTGTATTTAAGGGTTACAATTAGGGTTGCAATTTTGGTGAGGGTGTAGCGTTAAGGTCCTCACTGGTAATGGCAAAATAAAAAAGTAGTAGACTACCAAATAATTTTAGCAAAACCTCAATAAATACTTCCACTTTATGAAATGTGTACATGCTTAATATGTATTACCTATTTGTTGTGTGCCATTTAGAGATCTGAAACAAAAAGTTCTAAAAACGCATCTTGATAACTTATCTTGAAAAGACAACTTAAGATTCAACACAAGTAATGTCACAGAAGATGTTGAGAGGGAGAGAACGTAGAGAGGGATTCCAGAAATTCAGAACAGAGCCAGCTGTTAGCCTGGAGACTTAAAAGATGGGTTTAGGAGATGTTGATGTTGATTAGATCCGTATGGCACCTCAGATCCTCCCCATTCATCTTTAGGCCATATGGGGACCAGACCAGGCAGGATTTTAGTACTGTACTCTTAGTGAAAGAAGTGTTATAATAAGAATACTTAACAGTGTATTCCAGGATTTATGGCCACTTGTTACAAACGTGGCACTCTCGAGACAAAATGTCATGTATGTTGTGATATGTGCCGCATATCATCAAAACAACTCATTATCAAATTCTACATTTCACAGCTAACTGAGGTACATTAAGCCCACATAGAAGGTCATCAAAATAATTGTTATTTGTTTTTGTTAACTAGTCACTAGTTGCCGGTCCAAAAAATTTGTAATCGATTTGGATTTGTTAGTTTTGGATTACTTCCCCCTTAAAAGAGAACAGTAAGGATCCACCCATCCTACACCTAAAACAGTAGATTTTTGTAAACATCTTGAAGGAATTAAATAAATGAAAATAACAAAAATAATCTGACTGACAAGCACAGTCATGTGAAGTAACAATGAAGGCATACTAATGAAGTAATTAAGCGTTTTCCAATGGTCATCTTCAGGCGTCTTTCTTCCTCAGAGACCAGTGTCTGTTAACTGAAATTAAAAGGTCAAGTTTAAGAATTGCATCAATGAGTTCAGGTTGTTTTCTTCTCCTTAAATATAATATTGAACAGTTCGGACTCAATTTGAAAGAGCAACTCTGTCATAACAGAAATAAATCATAAAGTGCCTTTTAGTAAGACTAACCTTCACATTTTGACTCACTGCCTTATCTGTAAACAACAAATAAGGTGAATGTAAGCAACCATAGTTCCTCCATTTCACTGCTTACCTTTCAGCGCTCTCATCAGGTTTTCAATCAGGCTCTTAGTAAGTGCAGTGGAAGTCCGCCGATTTTCCCCATCCACTCTAGTCCTTTCCACCCCCATATGAACACTTAGAGCTCCTGGGAGTGTGATCACATCCTATGTGAGTGTGTGTATATGTAAGTGTTTGTGCTTTTTGAGTCCTTGTGTAAGCAAGGATGGCAAGTCACATATTCTATCTAGACATATTACCTTGAACTGTAGTCCATAAATGTAGCCCTAAAAATATTAAGATTACAGATAGTTAACAAAAAACACAGTTATGAATGGGTAAGCGTGTGGAAAATAATTTCGACAACTTTTCCGGTTTCCAAAATAAACGTACGTTTTATTGCAGCACATTATTGTTTTACAGACATATTGTCTGTGTTTCTCAACCAAAATATGCTTTTTTCCAAAATGAGCAATGTAGGCACAGATATTCAGAAGTGTATAATCAGTTAGGTGACCAGAACGCACTTGTCTTCTCCAGTAATCAATGTAACTCATACATTGTGGTTGTAAAAGGTTCTTAACAAATCTCCAAATGTAGCCAATGAAATGCAACAAAGATTGAAATGTATCGAGTCCTCCATGTAAACATTCATCCGTGACAAAAGAACATGGCCAATCATAATCCACTGAAGTAAAAAGCAAAATCCATAAATGGCCAACAAAGTGGACTCTTACATTCATTGATCCAGCAGTAGATGCCATTCAATTTGTAATATTCCTTTTTGTGTTCATCTAACAGGGTGGAAAATAGTCTGTGGCGCTACTTGGCAGTGTCACATGTACCAATACGTAATGTCCTTACAGGTTCTCAATTGGATTTATGTCTGGGGAAATTGAGGACCAGTCAATAGCATCAATGTTTTTGTCATCCAGGAACTGCCTACACACTCTGGCTACATGAGGCCTTGCATTGTCCTGCATCAGGAGGAACCCAGGGCCCACTGCACCATCGTAAGTTCTGAAGATAGGTCTAAGGATTTAATTCCAGCGCTAGTCAGGGTACTGTTGGCTAGCACGTACGACCCTCCAAGGACGTGCCTCCTCAGACCATCACTGACCCATCGCCAAATCAGGGTCATGCTGGATGATGTTGCAGGCATCATAACCCCAAGGGCAGCATATATAGTGAAATGAGGATGGGGCCAAAAATGGAACCTTGAGGGACCCAACAAGTGAGAGGGGCAATATTCAAAGATTATTTGGCTAGGTGAACCGAGATACTCCTAAACTCCTATCTACAATTTCAGTGCAGTACTTTAATGCCTTCACGCGGTTCAAGGTGTGATAAAAGGATCCTATGGTCCACCGTATCAAAGGCAGCAGTCAGGTCTAAAAGCACCAGAATAGCAGAGTTCCTAGAAGGGAAAGACATTAAAACGGTTGTTTCTGTGCTATGGCCTGCTTTAAAACAAGAATGAAACTGATTTCTTCAAGACTAGCTTGGAAATAGGCCTGAAGTTAAGGAGAACAGTAGGACCCTGATTTGCTGCAGTACATTCGTCAGGATAAGAAAACTAGACCCAACTGTAATAAAAAATATTTAAGAAGATGAGAGGAAATACTGTCCAGAGGACAGTTTGTATGCCGCCTATTATGAACTACCTTTGTTAGTAGGGAGAGGGATACAGGCTCGAAATGTTCGAAGACAGCTGGGAATGTAGGAGGAACAAAAGGGTTTAAGGCAAAGGTGGTCGGTGAAGATATATTTCCTGTAAATAAATTAATAAAATGTTCACATAGATCAGGCAATAACACAATACGAGTTGAATCACTGGGATTTATAAGAGAATAAAAATAAGATACAAATGGAATAGTACAATTCGTTTGACTAAAACTGGGTATATGAGTGGTTCAGTATAGATCCACTGCTTAAATGTGCTCTGAAATGTGAAGCTCATGTGAATTCATGAGAGGGGAGTGATGCTCGTTTCTTACTGACAGCTCTCCTGGAGTGAGCGTAATAGTCTGTGAAACCCCCTTTCTGAATACAGTGAGCCTGCTATAGCATCTCCAAGCTTGGCTGTTTTCACATCCAGGTACAACCACGATGACTTGATACTATAGTAAAAAAAAGATACCAGTCTGTATTAATCTCTTACTCTTCTGTGTGGCTGCACCCATAAATGGTGTATTAAAAAAACAATATAAGATTACCTTTAGTCTGTATTGCATTATTTTAGTCATTTCTGGACATGACTCCAGACATTTCCCCAGGTTTACTTGGTGAGATATTCGGCACGGCCTAAAATGTTTAAAGCCTCAAATGCAGAGCATTATTTAGGTAGCAAGTAAATTCGATATCTTATGTTGAAATGCATGCATAGATGTGTCAACTATTGTTTTATACATCAGATCATAGACCAGATGCCATGGCAGTGAAACATCAAAGATCGTTTCCCTACTGACTAGAATTCCGTATGGCATAGCTGTCAAGCCGGTTGACCTTAGATGAAAATCCTTCTGTGTCATGCCTGAGTTATTTATTATTAGTTGCATGCTCCAATGTTGTGGTCAGGCTCCAGTGATTTGATTCTGCTTTATGTAGTGCATATTTTTTAACAAGAATACAAGAACTTTGTCTCAAGTTTGCCAAAATGGAGTACTAAACTAAAGTGAGTTATGTATGACAGAATTATTTTATCTACTAAAAACATCTGCACCATGATACGAAAAGATCTGCAACTTGTAAAAGTATGTATTCCTGTGTTTTGGGGTCCCTGTTCGTGTTTTGGTTTAGTTAGCCCTGAATTTCCATGATGAACTCAGAACTTAATGATATTATTTGTAACTAATCAAACTCTTCTCTAACATTATATTTTTTGTTCCAGCTTTACACATTCTGCCTTACAACATTCAAGTATGGTAAAAAAGCAACAGTTGGAAAAGTGATCAGTTCCTATTATTTAATACTTTGTAGAGCCACCTTTTACTTTAATTACAGCCAGCAGTCTATTTAGATATGTCTCTATTCTTTTTTGCACTTAGATGGGGGAATATTTGCCCATTCTTGGGCAATGTTTGAGTTCAGTAAAAGTTTATGCTGATTGACTGCTGTCTTCAAGTTTATCCACAGATTTTTGATTGGATTTAGGTCAATCAAGGACATTCACCTTCCTATGTCAATTGTACTGAATTCAACACTCTTGAATCCCCATCCTTGCCCTTTGCACAACAATTCAGTCTGGTATGTCATTTCGCATGAACAGATATGTGTTCTTGCTCTGCCTCTTCCTCTCAAGCAGCCAGCTGGCCATTTTACCCATGAAACATTTTAAACCTTTTGAATGCCGCCGTTGTGTTTTCCCTAAACGAAGAAATCACTTTAGGCATGTTGCTCTGCCAACCATTGTCATATTTTACAATTCCTGACTTGTGTTTAGAGAGATATTGTGCAAAGGAAAGGGTATAGGCTTTAATAGGAAGGAGCAACTGGTGATTTGACAAGTCTTGCAACAGATGATAACATACACGCGAGAAAAGTACAGTAGTGTGCTGGATGTCAAATGCACTCAACACACTAACGGTATGTGGTCCTCCATGAACAAACTCCCATCTTATTTCCTCTGTGTCATCTGAATGGAAATCCAAACAAAACAGTGTTTGACTGCGCCCAAGTCATCCAGACATCTGTATCTACTATTTTTGGGGGGATTTGTGAAGGAAACAGGTTCCTCCATAAAAAATAAATATTCTAATTGTCTATCATTGATTCACTCACAGCACAAAAAGGTACTTCAAAAATAGAATAAAGGTGGGATCTGCAATGAATCGCAACCTAGGGATTGGGATTGCATTATTATTAACGTTTTTCAAGTTCATGGTCTAGCCTGACACGGTGCCACCAGACCTTGACAATAGAATGTGCAGTTCCACCCATGGAAAATGTCTCCCTGTCTCCCTTTCTAGTCCCACTTAATGATAAAACAGTAGGTCCCTCCCCTCTGACCCCTACCTCAAATGGGTGCTGAAAAGGAAACAAGGTTGAGGAGGAAACAAATCCCCCTGTGTGTTTGCAAGTGTAGAATTAAAACAAGCAAGTGGACCATAGCCTATCAGGTAATGACAACAGACTATCCCATACCCATAGACTACCCGTTAAAAAAGGCTAGTTATCTTGCTAGTCAATTACGTATGGTTTCCAAGCATTCGGTTGTGGAATACTTGGAAAACACAATTACATACTGGTTAAGTTTATGTGACGTTAAAACCATGTTTTAGTTAGCCACCTTGCCTTGAAGTAGCCTACCTTATTTCATATTTCAATCATTAAGCTAGGGAATCTATGTTTGAAGTCATAAACGTATTTGGTAATGGTATAGCATTGTCTATCAGTCAGTTATCCACCAGAAAAGACCAAAGTACTGGTGATAGAAAGTTGGGGTCTCAGGGAGGTTGGGTCAGAATTGTTAAAAAAAACATTAGGCTTCAACAGGAGCCAAGAAAACAATATTGCTACCCAGGAAAATGGTAGCAATATAGAAAAGCTAAGAATAAAAATCAATATATTCCCCCACCCTTAAATGATACTGCCTAGAAAACAAGACGGCAGCTATGGATCAGCTTCACAATTGATGTACCCAGGCACTAGGGGATTTATTCAAGAGACCATGCTATGCACAGGTAATTTAAATGCATCGATTCAGAAAGGGAACATTGGTTGTTGGCAGACTGCTGGGACAGTGCTGAATTGAGAAGGGAGTGGTCATAAAACCTATATGCACACTGATCTCACACTCCTCTAAAAGCTCCTTTAGTTACTGAAAGAGCTTAAAAGCAACTGCTCAAAGCAATCTTGGCTCAATGTAGCATTGGGGTATTTCTTTATTTGAAGTTTATTTCAATAGTATTTCAGACTGAGATTTTTTAAAAATCAATTAGACTGAGTATGGTAGCTTTTACAGCTTCAAGATATTATTGATGTTAGTTAGAGTATGGAAAGATACATCGCATCAGAGACTCTGTTATGTACTATGAGATTTTAGATAAAAATGTATCCGCTTCTGCCAGGAGGCTACAACTAGGTCATCGCTGGATCTTCCAGCACATCAGTAATCCAAGGCATTCCTCAGGAACCAAACAAAATGTCACCCTGACAACAGCATCAAGCATTTGCAATGTATACCTGTAAATGTATGTTGTGTGATGATAAATCTTTAACAA
Source organism: Novumbra hubbsi (assembly GCA_016801125.1). Classification (NCBI taxonomy): domain Eukaryota; kingdom Metazoa; phylum Chordata; class Actinopteri; order Esociformes; family Umbridae; genus Novumbra; species Novumbra hubbsi. Next base: position 85,381 of record JACXGK010000857.1, read on the forward strand.
GCACCGAATGGTTAGGTCAAATGCATTTCATTGGTCAATTCATAGACCGGAACTTCCTTCTATCTATCCATACCTTTACTATAAATTTAAACCCAGTGTTTCAGCAGATATAATTTCATCGCTGGGTTTAAAATCAGATTGATGAACACTTCATTGTTCATCTTGGAAAGATTTAAGATGACTCATGATTAGAAGATTACAACATTTCAGCAAAATGCTAAGATTTAGATTTACTATTTAATTTATCTTTATTTGGACAGATACGTTATTAAGAACAGGCATTTCATTACTATAACAGCATGTACACTGCAGTGCACATTATAAATCGACACGTTTGAATATAGAGTATGATAGAAGGTCAATGCATAATAATAAAATATTTACTTTACCGTTTTTTACAGTCGCTTGGACACATTTCCCAATACTTAGGTCACTTTTTCAAAACTCTTCACACAGTGAGCACAACAGAAGTATATGTGGGCTAAACTGAGGATCAATTATCATTGCTTTGGCACAAAATGCATTCAATGACTACATCTTTCAAATTACATTAATTATTTTCTCACTGTGACACAACAACTGCCAAAACTCTTTATACTTACAAGTCAATTTGCACATGCTTACATACTGTTTTCAAAACAGTTAAACTTAAGTTCAAAACAATAACATAATACAAAACTGAATAAGACAGCAATTTGCTACAATTCTACAGTAATCTGGTAATGAAATATATTTTGAATCCTAATATTACCGTTTTTTACAGTCGCTAGGACACATTTCCCAATACTTAGGTCACTTTTTCAAAACTCTTCACACAGGTCTCCAAACCAACTGTCAGCTCGGCACAGCAGTTCATTTCACTTTCAAAATGCACTAAAACTACCAAATCACTTCTTACATGTCTCAAATCAACTCATTCTTCCAGAACACTAGCAAAGGTTGACAGACAACAAACACACCTTGTCACCCACAAAACGATGACCTAAAAAACACTAACAACAGGTAGCATTATACAATGTTTTCTTGTGTAAAACAAGGACACATCTCTGTTTACAATTCACTGCAATATATGTTACTGGAATGAATCAGACATTTGCACTGAGTAATTCCAAAATACAAGAATTTGTATACACACCATCCACTGATACAGATACAATAGTAATGCAAAACTACTCAGTGGTTGTCTCCTTTTGTATCGAAATTGAAAGAGTAACACCTGTGTAGATGTTCATCTACAATGAGAATCAGCGATGGTTAGGGTTAGGGTTAGGGTTAGGGTTAGGGTTTTATTTCAACACAATAACCTCTCTAACATAATATATTTCAATGAGTAGTATTATATATTTTTGAAAAACATAGGTTTTTAATTTATTGGCACCCCTACAATCAATATTTCATTGATAGAACTTGGACCACTCCTCCATGCAGCACATTTCAAGATCCTTAATTACTTTACAGTTTTTTACAGTCGCTAGGACACATTTCCCAATACTTAGGTCACTTTTACAAAACTCTTCACACAGTTCTCCAAACCAACTGTCAGCTCGGCACAGCAGCTCATTTCACTTTCAAAATGCACAAAAAATACCAAATCACTTCATACATGTCTCAAATTCACTCATTCTTCCAGAACACTAGCAAAGGTCGACAG
>JACXGK010000858.1:0-31467 GCA_016801125.1 Novumbra hubbsi
GGGAAGGAGTGAGAGAGGAAGAAACCTGGGAGGACGTCGAGATGGGAAGGAGTGAGAGAGGAAGAAACCTGGGAGGACGTCGAGATGGGAAGGACTGGGAGTGGAAGAAACCTGGGGGGGAGGGTTGATAGCCAAATCCCATCACTGATGGTGACATTGCCCAATGCAGTGCTTTATGGACAGTAAATCCATTAAACAAATCCACGTTAAACCAACGGCCCATTGATCTTTAATTAGTGAGTTGTTAATCGCCTTTACGACTCTATCTGCATAGGGGAATCACTGTCACACCCTGTGGGAGAGTCCAACAAACCTGGTAAAAGGTAGTGCACTAGCTTGGGAATCGGGCACCAATGGGAACACAGCCCGACTGAATGAGAGAAAATATCTTGTAAAGGAATTAACAGTGTAAGGTTGGGAGACACCTGAACATGAATATTTGACACTGGATCATATCTTTAGACTTTTGCACCTGGAGTCATATAGGAGTCATGAAGTCATTCATTGCTGTCTTTTTAGAGGAGGTTGGGTGGGTCTTGTTTTCAAATAGTCTAACACTGGTCAAAAACTCTGCTGGCCTTAACAAAGTAAACGAACTTGAGCAGAAGACAATTTGTTTGCTAGATGTACAACTTTTCTCAGAAGTTGACAAACAAGCAACAACGAAGGTATTCAATCTTCCTTAGTCATGGTGAAAGAAGGTTGAGTCATTACTTTGCAATTAAACATGTGCTACTAAACCTTGCTAGTGAATGTTAACTAAAACAGAAATTAATGTAAACATATGCACCCTGTAAACCTTTGAACAGTTCCGCCATGTGTTTTTACATATTGAACTCTAACAACAGCCGAAATGTATTAATTCATCATGGATGTCTCCAAAGTTAAGCCTGAATGCAACACAGCTTGGTTCCCCAAAGCCATTCTGAGTCTAGCTAAGAAAAGGACCAAAGAATCTGACCCCTGCAGGACTCCATCTGTTAGCGGCGTAGCGCCTCTCTCAACTTCCTTAGCATTAGCGGTTCTGATAGTGCTTCTCAGCAGAGAATCTGATCCCGAAGGTCAGCAAAGAAGGCGCTAAAACTTCAAGCTACTGCTATGCTGCTAACTTGGTTTTCTGGGAGTTTAGCCAGCACCTTCAGGCAGCCTGTGAGAGCGACTGAGGTGAGGAGAACAAAGCGAGAACTTGACGTGTTTCTGTCCTCTCGATGTCCGCCCATATGGCTTGCTGGTGTTTGTCTGCCGCCTTAAAGAGTCCACCCGCAAAGCATCACTTGGCAGAGGCTTCGTGGACGGTGAGTACAGTGAAAGCTTTGTTTCGAATCCCCATTGGGCTGTGTTCACGCTAAGGAAAGACACACAGCTATGGGGGAACGATATGTACTGTATCTCTCTAGAGGACCGCACTTAGCAATAATGTCTTCCAAATCTTGTTAGCAAACTGTGGGTTTGCGGGTGTTGGTATTTTATAAAAAAATGGGATAGAAATGTCTGGATGCGAAATATGGCCGGGTTATTGTTGCGTATTAAAACGTCAGAGGTGTCAAGTCTCACCTCACAGGAAGATAACACCTCGAATTAAGAATTGTCTGCTGAGCACACAGGAGCAGGGAGATGAGTGCTTCGAACGTTAAGTCGGCACAAGCATTTTCGTTACTTTTTAACAAGCGGGAGAAAAAGGGCAGTTATGTCTTTGCAAACCCTGTGAATGTCAAACATAAGTTCTGACAAAATAATATGCACCCATTGCTTTTTGCCTGAGCGGAGAATAAATAAATAAATAACAGGAACATAAAGGAGAGGACGCAGGCAGGGGAGCATTCGGGCTTTGTTCTGTTCTCTTTTTAATCAGCAGAAGAAGAGTGACATGTCCAATCATAACAAAACATCAGCTGTTAAATGGGCCTTTGCAATCACTGTCAACCAGCTGCCATTAGAGAGGAACCCTTCCTGGACATCAATCAGCTTTTATGGGCCTGATTTATTTATTCATTATTTAATTATATACACAACTTTTTTTCACACTTCTTGTTACATGCACTAGCCTAATCATACATTGTTTGCAATCAAATTGCTGTTATGCACATGCCAGTTTTGTTGTTCAGATCATTTTTGGGGAAGGAGATTTGTGTTACATTTTGAGGTTTTAAGTTATGAAATATAAAACAACCGTCTTTACTAGAAAGTGTATATGCTCTGTTTTAGTAACTGCGTTTGAAGTGAAAATATGGTCAAAGTGGAGTTTCTTAAAACTACAGTAGTCAATAAAACCCATCCAAAGACTGCCCAAAAAAGTTACCCGCAACTTTGTAGTCGAACACAGAAACAGACAAATAATTATTTGCCTTCTAATTTTACACTGGCTATATTGCGGGGAATGAAAAAGAAAACTGCTTAAAAATGACAACCCCACTGTATAAATTATATGGCAAATACCAAGTGTGGAAATCTTGAATTATTTTCCCAAATTAAGCACATTAGCCATGAAATGATTTGCTTTCGTTTAAGAAGCCGTGCAATCCGATTTGAAAGGCTGCATACAGTACATCTATTGTGATTCGCCAGTGATCTTCTGGAACTGAACAAGCACGAATAAAGCAAAGGGGTCGGGTCACCCAAGTATAGAAAAATAAGACGCGTTCTGCTGTTAGTGTGATTGGAATGGAAGATTAGCTAGGTTTAATCAGGATATACATCAGCAGAAAAGAATTTGCACAAGCAACCACAACAGTAGGAAAACAGTTCTTGAAAAGTTACCAGTTATATAAACTTGACAAAACTACAATAATAGTTTCATATGATCAGAGATAAGTTTGATTGCTAGCTAAGCTAAACCACAGGCTGGTGAAAAGCCAGGCCAGTTGACGATTGTTCCATCAATCAATAAGTCATACTGTTACTGTATCACTCAGAAACAATGGTAGAATGATGTTAGATCCCTCACATTGAAAGAAAGGCAAGAGAAACCGTATTTAAACACACTGACCACCAATGTCTAGGTTAAAACCAGCATTGTCAAGGGAGGCAACGTCAGTCAGCATCCCTTGAGCTTAGGCGTCTGTAAAGATAATGAGATCGTGCGAGTGGGCCCTCACTTGCATTGACATGCATGACTTCCTGGTTTGTGTGGACGTTAATGAAGAAGGTTTGTAATCGTTGGGTGTTTTTGTGATAAAACAGAGCCTTATGGGGGATATATGGCCGTAAATAAGGGTATACTGTACTGCGTATGTATTATATTTATGAATGAATAAAAACTCCACAGGCTGACGGTTTGGTGGGCATGCTCAGAATTGCTTGGCCTCTTGTGGACATTATATTGTACCGGTGGTTGAACGTCACGTAACATTAAATGCTTTTCTACAGTGTAATTGTCTTTGGCAGCACTATTCTATGTAGCTGGAGCAGTATGATCTTTACCAGTGATCTATAGTGTACTTGATGACATCATGCTGGCATTGTTGCTTCCTACTAAGTATATCTTGGCCACTGGAGCTAGTGTCATTTGGACAAAGCCGTAATCAGGCCAGATTCAGAATAAACATTCACACTTGTCCATGCAAGTCAAATTGTAAATGAATCTAGTTGGCAAGATAAAGCATTTCAAGTGCCCACATTGATCCATTGAGCCACATTGAGCATAATGAATAATGTAGCACTTTTTGAAGTAGGCTAGATAAAAAGCTAGCTAGTGGGGCTTGCTACCATGGCTAGGTTGTTGTTTTAGATATTCTTTGAAAATGTAGAAAATAACCTTTCGTCATCTGATCTTTCCACAACTATATCTAAACTCCTATTTTAGCAGATTCTTCCAGCATAGCTGGTGTTTGGTCGTCCTTCTTCAGTCCACTTCGTGTTGCCCATGTTTGTTGTGGCCATGTCGGTTTGTGGTCCTGGGGGAAACCAGTGGCCATAAGAGCGTGCAGGCCACATTTCCCCAAAACATCATACCAGACCTGTCTAAAAGCCCCAGAGGGGCTGCTTCAAAATACATTTCAGTAAAACATTGACATTTGAAATGTCCTCCATAAAATATGACCCCGTGGGATCAGGGCTGTATAGCCTTGGGTCACAGGTTGCTTGAGGCGTTCTGAGCCGGGTGTGCCTGCTTCAACAGGCATGGCGTACCAGGGTGGATCCCACCTGCAGACTTCAGGTGCACTTCTGACAGGGCGATGATTCATTGGCTGTTTAATCAAATAAGCCCTTGCATGCTTCTCAGGCGACAGTTGTACTGTTTGTCGTTACATCCTGGTTTACAGCCCCATTGGCACCCTATCTAGTGGTGATCAAATGTCACCCTTTCAGCGGTGCTCAAATTGAGGGGTACATTGGGGTTTTGTTTGTTGAATAAAGGTTAGCTTATGTTCGCGTGCTTATAATTGTGGCATGTTTCCACATTGCAAAAAGTCTCAGAAGTCCTTGGCAGAGCAATTCCGCACTCTGGGGCCAAAACGAAAACTGTGGTTAATGGGAAGTGAGGAAGAGGGAAAGTAATAGTAACAGCAGTGAGGGCCCTTAGTAATGGCATCAGCCGTATTGGTCGTGGTCAGTTAAGCTGAGCTTCTTCGATCTGGTTGTTGAGGCGGTTTTGAACAGGCGAAAGCAAAAGTGTTGTTTTTGCTCTGCTCCTCCTTTAAACAGTGTTCTCACAGAAAACTAAACGTGGGGGGAAAGCGTTCAGTATGACTTTGGGACAGTAGAGGGCGATGAGATGGTAGCTGTCGTACTCGGCGTTATCGAAAGGAAGACCATTGCCATCCCTGGAGGAGTAAAAGGGCTCGGACCAAACACTGTAAAAGGGCTCGGACATCAGGTACTAGACTTTGAGTTGCATCGAGGGAGTATGTAGCACACAAATAAACCTGTTGTAATTGTTGAAGGATGCGGTCAAAACGAGAAAACCCCTTTTACAGGGATCACAGTGTAGAGCAGGATAGGGAGTGGACATAAAGTGGAGCTTTATCTCTCACCTCCTCCCTCTCTGGATCTCTCCCCTCCCCAACACAAACACGGAAAGGCACAGACAAACACACGCTCTGTCTCTCTCCTACAGACCCGCTCACGCAATATGCCATTAAGCAAATTGCGAGAAGGTCCGTTCTGGCACTCTGAGCTCTCATCCCATAACTCATCCGGCACCCTTACCCACCCCCCCAGCCACACCCCAGTGACCCCCAGGCCCTCCTCACTCGCGCATACACATGTACAAATGCACGCACACACATACACACATAAACACAAACATGCACACACATGCACGCATATACCCACACACATACACACACGTGCACACACATGCACGCATACACACACATACACACACATACACCCATACACACACATACACGCATACACACACATACACACATACACACACATGCACGCACTCATTTATCGATTAAACAACTTGAACCCCCTGATGTCGCAGCAGGACCACGAACAAACGACAGCCAGGTAAACAAGGTTGTTTGTCTTCCGCTGGTGTTGTGGCGGTCGTGGCAAATTCATGCGGTCCAGGGGAGAGAGAGCGACCGGTTCAGGAAATGTTTAGTAAACATTTTGAATTGGCCATGTGTGTATATTTTACATGGAAGTGTCTTCTCACCTCAGCTGGCATGGGCGTCCCTGGTAATCACAGCCAGGAATGTCGCCATGACACTGTCACCACTTAAATGCTGTTATCGGAGGCAGGCCGGGACGGAGGGCACCTGTGAACCAGATTAACATTTGCGTGTGTATTACATAAGCAAGCACAGGGCCTTGATCGTGATTAAAAAAGGAGGGAAAAGATTATGGCTCTGTGCCTGCCTGTAGAACGATGAGCCGGGAGCAATGAGAAGAGCGAGAACGAGAGAGGTTTCCTAAACTGTTTTCAGACGAGAGAAATTCTCTAGACCTTCTTTTGTTCTGACGAATGTGGGTGAAACCATGTTGTGCATCAGCTCCAGACAAACACCAAGTGGAGTTTGCTTTTCCTTCAAGGTTTCTTAGCCTGTCCCACAGTGATTCCGCACGTTACATCAGTCATGTTATGCTCATCTTACGTTTGGGTCGTAAACTTTCACCTTTCACAGCCTCTGTAGGTGTACATGTCACTGCCCTAATTGTCAACCAGAAGCCTTATTGGTTAATTGGTCATCAGGTGACCGTTGCAGACAGCCGCCCACGGAAAGTGATTCAGTCTGGAAGGGACGGGGGAACCTTTTGTTCAGACCAACAATACAGCTGTGTTTGTTGAGAGCACATGCTGCCGTTTCCAATTCCGTTTAGAGTGGTTTTCAAAAACTGAATAGAGATCTGCAAGTGGCCGGCACATTTTAACTATATGAACACGGAATTTACGTATAGATGTTGATTGCCATGTTTGAATACAACCATGCCTTGTAATCGATGCACGTTCAAACTGTTCTCTGTCCGGCGGTCTGCCTCTGCTTCACTCTACGTGATCAGTCCCGGATCCAGAACCCATGCTTTCCCCACCGCGTCATACACGTTATATACCGCACCGTATACGCGGCGCGGCTGAACGTGTCACAACGCTGGCCCACGCCGCGTGGCCATTTGCTGCAACGGTCTCTTCCTCCCATGATTTCAGTCTATCACTGAAGCCCGAACACCTCCTCTCACGCGACCTAGCTCCAGCCCCAAGGCCCCCCCCCACCCCACCCGGCGCAACCCTGTCTGGCATTCCCCCACACACAGACCCCTCCGCCCCGGACCCCCCCAGCAGCCACCGCCCCCCAACCCCCTCCACCCTCCGTGTTAATGGTTACCCGCTAAGGCTCCCGCTTTGTGAATAAAGGGGATAATTGGCTATCATTGTCTCCCTCAGCCCTGGTGCCGTTCAGAGCGGCGACGGCGGAGGCTGTGGCCAGATGCCCGGCCATCGCACTCAAAGCTCACTAATTAGAGTGAACCTGAGGACCACAGCGCCACACAAAGCAGGAAAAGGGCAATTAATGCTGAAGCCCCCCCCCCCCTTCCCTCCTTATTTCTCTTCACTTCCTTCTGCCGCAACCCCCCCCCTCCCCCAGACTCTGTCCATCTGTCAGAATGTGCAGGTGAAAGGATGGCCAAGGAGGCTGATCAACTCCTTTCTCACACACACTCTCACAAAAAAAGAGAGGCCCATATGGACAACCGTATGGACGACAGCCCGATCTCCACCCCTTATCACACACACACACATACACGTACACACACTGCACTTACACACAGCTTAATGATTTTTAGGGTATAATCCCAAACCTTTTTAACTAATATATCTCTTTTCCTTCCTAAATATCAGTCAACATAAGTGCAGTGGATAATGGTCACTGCGTTTGTTTTTTTACAAAAGCCATGTACCTTTAGCGCGTAATTGAACACACAAACAACATGCTAACAGGAAGATTACAGATTATAAATGTGCATCTTCCAAATGCAGGGGTCCATTAGGTATTATAATAACTATGGAATGGAGATGGGATACGCCCGGGGGAATAATTGCTATATCTATGAATTAATTCAAACCTCCATAAGGTGTATTTACTTAAGCAATTTAAAAGCCTTAACAGTACGCCATCAGGTATCAGTGATATTCAAATGACCCATTTGTACCTTCTTATTCTTCATGATTTTTTTTGGGGGGTGGACAGAAATACACAGAAGAGTGACATATTTACATCCGTACTCATTTAAATGCATTTCAGATTAATCTGTAGGAGCGGAGCACATTCGCCGTTAAAAGAACCTTTTAGCATGGCAGCGACGTAGCAAGCGTCCTAAATGTATTTACATTATTCATGAGACTAGATTTGGATAATGCTGTCCTCCGCTATTCATTCCCTATGGTGAGTTAACATGTATTAAGAGCGATTTGGGGAGCTGTGGGTCCACAGTGAATGGGTTTACATTACACAGCCCGCTAATAGAGTTGAGTGAACAAATTTCATGCAGTTCATACCCATGTAACAATAATGGAATTCTATGGAGGCACAAGACTTTGGGCTCCCCGGGAGTGCAGGCCTTTAGCGGGAATATCTTTGGTAATCAATTTCATTGGGTTTTAAAAGAGGCCAATGACCTGTGCTTGAACTGGCACCTTTTTGACCATTTGCTTTAAAGAGCCTGCTGAAAACGCTGATAGATTTTTTTCCGCGGCGCGTTTCGTTGTGGCAAACAGGACTTTTCACAAACTCATGCCGAAGTTTGCCGCCTGTATTAGCCACAGGAGAATCTTAAAAGGTCCTGTGATGGACTTTCTGTTGTCTCCTAGTACCTTAGTACCATTAATGAGCAACTCTAGTGCCACCATGTTCCTCACTGGGCCTTGGTCAGAAGTTGTGTACTTCACCAGGAGTGTTTGGGACATCTGCGTTCAGCTCCGTTTCCCTCTTTATCCTCTCAGGGTCTTTTGTCCCATTCCTCCTGACATTTCCTAGCGAGTCAATCAACACCTCTCGACGGCGGCATCACAGCAACGGCGTATGTGCCAGGAACGACGGCGTCTTTGTGACTTTGACAACTCTGCCACCACCGGGACGGGTGAGATGCACTGTGACGACAGTTAGAACAGAAGACCTGCAGATGACTGCGAGTCGTTCGGTGACCTAACACTGGGAACACAACGCCTCAAAACAATCCCATCCAAAGTCATTCTGGTTGCATTTATTGTTTCATCGGCAAGACGACTGTATGATCTCACCGTGTGACCATGTGATTTATTACATCAAACTGTTATGTTTCATAGTATTTATGTATTGGAAATGTTTTCCGTAAGATGCAAACAAATAGCAGAATACTGTATTTAATAGCGGCACAGACAACATGGGAAGTGTTCCCCGTGACACCACATATATTATGTTCAACAACAGCCTATGGATTATGCCATGTGCACTGGAGTACAGGGAGCGGAACACGCCCTCTGGCTCATAGCACTTGCCTGGACGAGAGCAACTCTTTTAATCAGTCCCTTTGAAAGTGTGGAGAGAGTCCTTAGAAAGGACAGTTGTTCCCTGCCTGCATCCCAAACTGCCCTCCCTTCCCTGTCTAGGGCACTTCTTTTTGCCATGGCTCTCCGGACAATAGCAGTGCTCTACGCAGGGAGTAGGGTGAGGTTTCGGATGCCGGCAGTGTGCTGTGGTATCGATGTAATCTGCTGCCAGATGCACAAGATCGTTATCTTAATAATGACCATCAAAATTATATTTTAATGCTGAGATCGGCACTGGCAGGCACGCCGTTCCACCCCGGGGAGAGAAGGGCTCGGTGCTGACAGACACACTGCTCCTGCTAGATGTTATCGCCACACAGCCAACGGTTATCAGATCTGCCTCCGAGGATGTGTGGCTTCCCAAAAAATAGAGCTGGCGAGGAACAAAACACGTTGGTGAGGAACTTGCAGGGCAACGGGCATAGGACGGAAATGCTGCGGAAACAGCCCAGGCGTCGGCCTTCCACACCATCACGCTGTCTGTTGCTATTCTTGGTCTTCATTTCTCTCTGTCTGTAGCTCTTCAGCTCTGTCTGTCAGTTGTTCTTCTTGGTCTTCATCTATCCCTGTCTGTAGTTTGTCTTGATCTTCATTTCGGTCTGTCTGTAGTTTGTCTTGGTATTCATCTCTGCCTGTCTGTAGTTTTTCTTGGTCTTCGTCTCTGTCAGTAGTCCTTCTTGGTCTTCATCTGTGTCTGTTTGTTTGTAGTTTTTCTTGGTCTTCATCTCTGTCTGTAATCCTCCTTGGTCTTCATCCCTGTCTCTCTTGGCATGGATACAATACATTTTTTTTTTTGCTTGTTTATAGATACAAGTCTATAAACTCTGACGAGATATTACAAGAAAACACACGCAGACACAAACACACACCCAGACATACGTGTCTAAAACAATGTGCACTGGTGTACAGAGAGAAAATAATGTCCTAATTACACAAGTCTTCACTTGATCGAAGCTGCGGTAATACACACCGAAAGACAGGACTACATAACATATTGGGCCATTGGACAACCATGTGTCCAATTTTATCATCATGATTTTATAATGAGTAAAGAGAAAGAGAATGAGAGAGATAGAAAGAACGGGAGGGAATGAGAAGAGGGCAAAAGAAGGGAGGGAGGCCTATTCATCACTCTAATTACGGGAGGCATATCAGAGGCCCGGTGCGTTGTGGGATGGTCTGACTCAGGGAAACGCCTCCTGCGGAGGTCGCAGACCAGCCGGGAAGCCTGCTGAATATTAATAGAGAGACGGACCAAGGAAGGCAAGGGAGTAGAGGTGCGGAAAGGGAGATGCCTTTTATTAGAGAGACTAATGGTGCACTTGAGTAAACATCCTTTCCAATATCTAGGATGTTGCTCTGACCCCCCCATATATATATATATATATATATACGGAACAAGCTGGCTCTCTCCCTCCGTCTTTCTCTTCTTTCTCTGGCCTGTTTTAAATAAAGCGTGATGTAGAGTGGACGTGGGCAGGTCCGGCGGTTCAGGTCCAGATATTGCACGCGGCCATTCGTCCTGACGTGGGGTTAACCCCTTCCGCGATGTGCCGGGCAGAGACTGCTCCTTGTTCCTTCGGCTCTTACAACGTTCTCTCAGTGGTTCCACGTGCGTGGGGCTTTGTGGGCATGTGTTTAAGGCGTATGTGCTTTTAAGTCATACGAATCTTCACAGAGGCATCCGTTCTCATACTCAGCCAGTGCTTAAATGTTGACTACCTTTCTCTTTGTTATTTAGGCAATTTATATGGAAGAGGATAGTCTCAAATCAAGGCAGTGCGTAGCTTATTCAGACCTCAGGTTAGGGAATGACACTGTATTCCCAATGGAGAGAGAGAGAGATATGTGTTCAACCTGTCTGGCATATCATTCCCTATGCAAATCAACGTACCACTGTCTGGTCTTGTTCCACCGGAATGTGGCCGCTTTTACCAGACCAAATGGCATTCGCGGAGAAAGGGAGAGAGGGGGAAAAGAGAAAGAAAGAATGACAGAAAGAGATACAGAGAGAAGCTTGAGGGAACCCTCCCCTTGATAACATGTACAGTTACGTCCAAGCTGCCTTTATTTCCTTCTTCATCTACATAGGAATATTGCGAGGAGCGGTTAATCTGATCGTCAGCCGAGATTTCCAAAAGGTCAACTCATCCCCCAGACGCACGCGTGCGAGCGGTGAAGGGAGAGAGAAGAACAAGGCCTGTACTGATAATTCACCGCTTCCACGATGAGGGGATAAAAAAAGATGTTATCACTAAGCAACATCTACACACTGGGTTTTCTGATGGACTGGCAAAGGACTTGTAGTCTGCATGATTCAAACCCACCATTCGGGACCGGGTGCCCGACCTCACCCCCCACCCCCCAAATCCTCACACCTTGTTCTGTAAGAGAAGTGGACAGCCTGGCCCTGTTAGTCTGGACCTAGCTCAAGTGGCGCTGGTTATCTGTCAGTCGTGTGTCTCTCCCTCCTGCCCATCGGTCCTTCTCTCCTTCCTCACGCCTCTCTTCTTCTCTCTATCCATTTCCTATCTCCCTTCCTCCCTCTTGCTCCCTTCGTCTCCTTCCCGTTCTCTGAAGCCTCGTCTAAGGTCAAATTCAAATGTAAAAAGGCTCCACTCTTCTCAAAGAGAAGTGAAGGTCTCGAGGGGGGTGTGGAAGTGGGGTTTGAAGGGAGGACGTTCTGGAGAGGAAGAGAGGGCTGCATTTAGAGCTGAAGAACCTGCCATTGACCGCAGACTCAGGGCAATACCAGAGACCCTCGCCAGAACCTCTGGGTGCCGAGAGACAGGGATGGTAATGTTTCACTTCCTTTCTTGCTCTCTGTCTCTATCTCTCTCCATCTCCTCTTTTACGCTGTCCTTGTCTCTCCTCTCTCAGTATCCATCTAGTCTCTGTTCTCCTCTCTATCCTCTGTGTCCTCTCTGGCCCTGAACTGGCCTAGCTGTTTGGCCCTGGGAGTTTTGAGATTCTTCACGAGGTGACAAGAGTGGTTCTGACAAACGGAACAAGCTGGCAGCTTTAGCCTCCACGTGTCTGGACCACAGAACAGCCAGAGAAAGGAGATTCAAGGAGAGGCTACATGAGAGCCAAAATGAATGCCAGAGACTGACAAGTAGAGATGGTGAAAGATTAGTTGTATATACAGTAACTACCTGGGCAAGGCCAGAGAGAAGGGGCTAGCTAGGGAAGGTTCCAAGTTCTTGGAGAAGAGAGAAAAAATACCGGGTAGAAAATAGAGGGGAAGCTGAAAAGCCAGCTATTAGACAGAACCCCAGAGAGAATCCAACAAACGACAAGACAACAGCAGAAGAAGAGACAAATATGGGTCAAGTGTGTTCTGTAATATAGACACCGGTAAAGAAATGCTATTTTGGTAGGAGTAAAATCATAGAACAGATATCTAAAACACAATGGAGGCCAAAAGGAGGAGGAAAGGGGAGGTCAAATCAGAGGTCAGCTTGGGAAAGAGCAAAAGGTTTAGAGAATGACCACGGCTGAGGCAGAACCTGAGCGAAACAGAAAAAGGTTGCGGGAACGAGGGTCCTAATAAGATGACAGTGGAGCTCTGCAAGGAGCATTGTCTCGGTAGGATTCCTTAGACAAAATAATTAGCGCTCCTGTGTGGCCGGGTGCTCAACAGAGTTTATTAAGGACATTTGAAAAGGATCCAAGCAGCACCTTTTGTAAAAGTGGACTGAAATGGGGATCAGTGAGATCAATGGGCATTCGTAATACTTTCTTATTGTAACGTTAACCCCTCCCACCCTTTAGCCCCCAGCCAGTCAAATATTTTATCTGGATCCATATTCAACCAGAACTCAGATTTGTCCTGTCTGCATGAGTCGCCCCATCCGCCTTTCCCCGTTAGTCAATAGGTCCCCCGTGAAGTCCCTCAGGTCAAAGCCAGTGGTCACTAAGCTACTCTTTAGTTACCGTATAGAGGGTTTTCTCTGGGGCATAGCAAGGCTTTTCGCAGCAGCCAGATGAAACGGAAACAGACCTGTGTGAAGCATGGCCCCACAGAGCCACGAGAAACAGCGCGTTCGGCGGGAGCCTGGTTTTACCCCGTCCTTTCATTTAGGTGTAACCCCCATGCATCCACTGGCCTCCAGAAAAACCATTGATTAACCCTTTTAGGGGGAGCGGAAAAGTGCTTTTATTTTCATGCTTCCCCTATACTTTTTTAGAATATAGCTGGTTCCTGTGCTTAGTCCTTGTACTACATTGGTTCTGGTAAAAGGCTTTTACTAGGCTCAGGGAGAGTTGGGCACACAAAGCCATACTCAGATGTAACAGGCTAAATAAAGAACATATCAAGTGTTGGGTTTTATAGAACACACAGTGACACGGGCAGTGATACGTGGTAACGCGTACCGCAGCGTAGCCAGCTAGCTAGCGTATTTCACAACCGACGACCCACCAGCTAAGCGGCGGCCGGAGTTAGCAGAATCTCCCAGCCAGCGTGGAGATGCTCGCCGTCCGTATCGGTAGCCTTCTCTCTCCGCTGCGCGCTGCGTGCGACCCGGGCCCCGGTAGAAGCCGCGCAAGGTGCAGGATGCCGTCCGGGACACAGGCAGAGTCAGGGCACGTGATGGCGTCACCCTTCTCTCCCTCCCCCCCGGGGCCTTCCCAGGATAATTGCAGGCTGCGACAATACAATTAATGTGTCTGACTGAGGTCTGAACGGGACGGGGGAGAAAAGGAATAAGAAATGTAATATTTTAATTGAGGTGGATTCACGTTGGCTGCGTTCCGGCGGCGGCGAGCGAGACGCTGTCCCCTGACAATAACACTTTGCGGCCCTGACGGCAGAGCTGGAGGCATTCCCATCCCTGACCTCAATTTGCGGACTTCGTAAGAAGGTCTGCGGAGATGTAGCCCTTTAGTGCAGTAGGTAATTACTAATGTTAGGATTTCTCCTTGGGGAAGAATGCAATACCTCTGTCACTCCAGGAAAAGCTTCCATACTGCAAGCCAGGCGGCAGGTCCAATCGGCTCCCGTGGAATCCAGCGCATTAACCTTTCGGACACCGACTCATCCGGCTGTAAATTAGGGACTAATTAAAACACGCTCATCATCATCCCGCCATCACACCGGGAGCGTCTCACCGTCTCACGTCACCGTTTGACGTTTGTCCAGGGCAGCTGCAAATGCACTCATCTTATCGTCTCGCACATGTACACACGCTCATCCTCACACCAATGCTCATCATCTTAACGCTGTTAGGGTTACGTTGGCGTTGTTAGGCTTACATTAACACTGTTAGGGTTAGGGTTACATTAACGCTGTTAGGGTTAGAGTAACATGAAACCATGGCGGGTACACTGTGGAGGAGGGGCCAAAGGGTTATATTTAGGTGATGTTTATCATGCTAACCAGTTTCAGAGGAGAGGAGATGTCGTGCTTGAGATTACCTGGGATATAGGGGACATTGTGTGTGTGTGTTGGTAGACTGACAGGCAGACAGACAAGTGGATTATGTGTAAGGTGTTTAATCCACTGCTATGATGCTTCAGTTCCATCCTGGTTCTTCTTATCTACTCCCAGGACTGTATCTCTCTCTTTCCCAGGTAATACCTATGGACTACTTTTTTTTCACTCACCCAGGTAATAACTCAGGACTATCTCTCACTATCTCTCTCACCCAGGTAATAACGCAGGACTATCTCTCACTATTTCTCTCACACAGGTAATAACACAGGACTATCTCTCACTCTCTCTCTCTCCCAGGTAATAACTCTGGACTATCTCTCCCTCTTTATCCCAGGTAATAACCCAGGACTATCTCTCTCTTTATCCCAGGTAATAACCTAGGACTATCTCTCACTCTCTCTCTCTCCCAGATAATAACTCTGGACTATCTCTCTCTCTTTATCCCAGGTAATAACCCAGGACTATTCTCTCTTTATCACAGGTAATAACCTAGGACTATCTCTCACTCTCTCTCTCTCCCAGGTAATAACTCTGGACTATCTCTCTCTCTCTTTATCCCAGGTAATAACCCAGGACTATTTCTTTCTCTTTATCCCAGATAATAACCCAGGACTATCTCTCTCTCTTTATCCCAGGTAATAACCCAGGACTACTTCTCTCTCTCTCTCTTTATCCCAGGTAATAACCCAGGACTCTTTCTCTCTCTTTATCTTAGGTAATAACCCAGGACTATATTTTTTTCTTTTTCTCCAAGGTAGTACCTAAGGATTAAAGCTCCTTCTCTCTCTCTCTCTTCATGTGTAATAGAAAGGTAATAGACAGATCAAGCCTTTGAAATATGTTTAGAGAAGAATGAGGAGACCTTCCGGAAGATCTAAAGTCTGATCTTCTTGGGCTCCTGCCATCCTATGTCAAAATGACTGTCATAATTGAAATGGAGGATAGACAGAATAAAGAAGATGGACACTGTTTGTGTATTTTCTGCAAGACAGGTTTGTGCCTATCAGGCCATCTGCTTCTAATAGAACATCAATTGACGTGAACAGGAACAGAGAGCAATTTGTTTTCTCACCGGGGGGGCGGGAAGGTGGGAGGGAGGGAGGGATAAAGGTGGGAGGGGGCTGGTGAAAACCCCTCCCCTAGTCTCCTCTCTCCTTGTCTCCTCTCTCCTTGTCTTCCTTGAACACAAACACACATTAACACAATAGTGCACAGACCCTCACACATTCAGAAATGTGCACACACACGCACATGCGCAAAAATGTATACACACACACACACACACAGGAATCCACACACACGTGCGCTCGACGTTGGCATTGCTAAGAGACAGCAGCTCATCTCTGCAACGTCCCAAAGTGTATGTCTGTCTTTGTGTGTGTCTGTGTCCGACAGGGGGCGGGGGAGGTTGTATGCATGCGTGTGTGTGAGCGTGAGTATGCATGAGGACATGCGTGTGCGCTACTTTTGTGTGTGTGTGCATGCGCGTGTTTCAATGTGTGTTTGTATGTATTGGCTACGGCTGGGTTGGCTGGCATTACAGTGGGGGGGTTGAGTAGGGGGAGCGGGTTTGTCCAAATAGCCTGATTGGGCCAGCTGGCAGACTCAGTCCTTTGTACAGCCCAGCCTCTCATATTGTCTGCTTGGTTCACAAATAAACATGGCGAGCCCAGGACTTGGGACATTTTTAAAGTCACTTGCTTGGTGCTGCGCATAGCATTTCATGAGAATAACCCTAACCTGGCTTTGGGTCCAGCTCCTTGTTAGATCCTGACCCTGGCCTTACTCCCAACCTGACCTCCAGCGTGTGACTGCAGCCTCCACCTCCTGGGTGTATCTGAACAGCATCAGAGTTCACAGCTGAGGAATGGGCTGGATACAAAAAAAAAATACATTCCACATAAATCTCTCTCTTCCGTTTCTCTCTCATGTTCCTCTTACAATACCATTTATCTCTCACTTTCTCTCATTCCCTCTTTCTCCACCTCCTTTTTAAAGATACATAATAGTTGCCTCATTGCATAAATCCCCCTCTCTCACCCTGCTTCCACTGCTCCCTCATTCTCTCCCCTCTCCCTCCCTCTCTCCCTCCCTCCGGTCCTGGGAGCTACTTGGTCTTAATTACCTCAGGTTGGCCCCTAAAGCAATCATCTTTGTTTGTTAAAACGGCCGTTATCTGCCACAGTAAGGTCCATAAATAAAACATGGCCAAGATTACAATGTCATGTTCCTAAGGACTCCAGGACCCTGCTTTACAGCTACTGATCACAACACAACCAACAACCAAATCCTCCCTGAACACTGGAGAGCAGTGCACAGCCCTGACCCATACAGTCCCCCTCCACCTCACCTCCCCCCCACCCCCTTTTCCCTTCTCCCTTCTCTCATTCTCTTCTGTTATCTGATGTGTACTGGTAGGACCTGTCATGGCTGAGTGATCTAGCAGGGGCACATTGTAAGTTCCCATAGATGTTAATAACCTCCTCCTCTGGTTCAAGGTGGGACGTCAGTCCACTATCATTTGTTTACTTTATTACCACCAAGGGGAGAACCCACCCCCTGCCCCGCAGTCCGGAGGGAGGGGATTAAGGAGGTTTGGGGAGTAAGGAGAGGGAGTCAGATGGGGGAAAGCTAGAATAGGGGATCATGGCATAAAACAAGAGAGAGAAAGGGCATTAGAAGGTAGGCAGGGTTGGGTAGATGGTAGATGGTAAGGTGGAATGGTTAGGAGGGGTTAGATGGAGAGGTAGAAGGGGTTGGGTGGAGTGGGTAGGTGGAGAAGGTAGAAGGGGTTGGGTGGAGAAGGTAGGAGGGGTTAGGTAGAGTGGGTAGAAGGGGTTAGGTGGAGAGGGTTGGAGGGGTTAGGTGGAGAAGGTAGAAGGGGTTAGATGGAGAAGGTAGGACCATTTAATTACGAAATGTGGGGATGTGGTGGCAGGGAATATTGAAGGAGTCTTCTAAAAGACCTTCATCACCGGAGTCACCAGAATCCCCAGAGACCCACCAGGACGGCGGATACACAGGAACAGATACGGTGGTCTGTAACTGCCACAGACCAACCAGGATGGCGGTTACACTGGGACAGATACAGTGGTCTGTAACTACCACAGACCAACCAGGATGGCTGATACATTGGGACAGATGCAGTGGTCTGTAACTACCACAGACCAACCAGGATGACGGTTACACTGGGACAGATGCAGTGGTCTGTAACTACCACAGACCAACCAGGATGACGGTTACACTGTGACAGATACAGTGGTCTGTAACTACCACAGACCAACCAGGATGACGGTTACACTGTGACAGATACAGTGGTCTGTAACTACCACAGACCAACCAGGATGACGGTTACACTGTGACAGATACAGTGGTCTGTAACTACCACAGACCAACCAGGATGACGGTTACACTGTGACAGATACAGTGGTCTGTAACTACCCAGTCCTGAGTAAGACCTTAACAAACATGCTGATTAGTTTATAGTTGTTTAGTATGTTTACCTTAAAAATGCACTATGATAATATAGCAAGAGAGGAAGTGGGAAGTAATTATCAGGTTTTTTGTATGATGATAAATATACTGTAAATAAAATCAACATGAGATACAAAAAAGAATAAAGCAAATCTGCAAGAAGCTGATAAATATTGATGCTGATACTCTCCATGTTCTCGCCCAATCCTCTCTCTCGCTCTCTCCATCGTTTTATCTCTTTTTCTCTATCTCTTCGCCCCTATTCCCCAACTCTCATCACTCTCTCTATCTCTCTCGACGCACATAATCTCCATTTTACACTAACCTTCTCTCTGCCTAAAAGGAGACTCGCCTTCAGTGGTCAGATTTCTGATCCAATCTGCTGGCTTTAATGTAAGGAGATTTACAATCAGGGAGGAGGAATGCAATCAAACCAAGGGGACGGAAGAGAGGGGAGGCAGAGGGGGGCGGGGGGTGGTGGGAGGAGGTGGGAGGAGGAGGGAGGAGGCTCAACCATCTAGGTCAGTTTGGGGAACAACTGCTACAGGCGATAAGATTAGAAGTGAAAAGGAGGCCCATGCTTCGTATTTCACTGGGAGGAGCAGTCAGAGTTGCACCACTAAATCACCCAGCACCGAATACCACGATCCTCAGCACAGTCTCTTCGTTTCTCTTTTTTCCTTCACATACAGACACGCTAATGCTTATTCTTATCCTCCTCCATCCCCCCTCCCTCCCTCCCTCCTCTCTCCCTCTTCACTTTATTCATGTTGGGGGGTTCTTTCACGACGTGGACGCTGGAGGAAAGAGTTGCAGCGACACGACGTCGGGTGATTCCCAATGAACAAAACTTTGTTTTCATCTTCCTCGTCCCCTTCCGTCTCTTTTTCAGCTAATTTGCCTCCTCCTTCCCTTCAACCAAGCACCACCCCCCCCCCCCCCCCCCCCCCCCCCCCCCCCCCCCCCCCCCCCCCCCCCCCCCCCCCCCCCCCCCCCCCCCCCCCCCCCCCCCCCCTCCACCTCAATGCCTCCGTCCCCCTCCGCCCCCTCCTCCGCCACCGCGGCGCTCTCCTCCTCCTCCTCCTCCTTCCCTTCCCATTTCCAAAGCTTAACTTCATTGTCTCAGACCTCCTTCCTTTCATCTTAAGACAAAGATTTATGTAAATCTTCGGGCCTGGCGTTAATGCGAGGCGCCGTGTGAGAAATAGCATCCCTAAATCGCCGTATTGTTGTTGGAAGTGACAAGGCTGCCTGCTAATCCTACAATGCGATCATCCAAATGTGTCATAATGCCGTGTGTAGGCAGGCCGATGTGAATATCAGAACGCTGGCGCTCGCCGCCACGCACCTCCAGTGCCTCCACGCCGAGCCCCCTTCGTTCCTACACTTCTTTACAGACGTCGCCTCCCCTTCTCCCCCCCCCGTCCCCTTTTCCTCCCGCAGCGCCTCACCCCGTTTGCTGAGAGAGAGAAGCGTGGTCAGCTCTGAAGTCCCGCTGCTTCTGTAGTTTGTTTACAGGGGTGTTCACATTAAACACATGCCGTGACTAGTTTACGTTTTTCTTTTAGGGTGGGGGGGGGTTCTGCTGTCGGCCCAGAGGAGGTGTATGCTGAGGGGTAAATAAAGGTCTGTTCCTCGGTAAGTGTCTCGAGTCGCACCGGGCGTACTAGGTATTAGGATACAAACGAACGTCTCAGTGGGTGTAATTACAGAAGCAGATACATTTATCCGGTTTCCATAGTTCAGACTGTCTTCATTTGGGTTGTGCGTTTGTAATTCAGTGACACCAATGCAATGACTCTGTGAAATGTTCCCCGTTACCTGAGTGAGGTCTTCCAAAGTCGTGTTGGTGTCCTTCTCTACTTGCTTAGAACGAGTGATCTCCAAAACGAGTGTAGTGGTCATAGACACACCTGATAAGAGAAGTGTGTCAAACCCAATGCTCCGGCTCTCAACATTTCAGGGATCCAATTCTCTCAGTCAAACTTTGATTAGTCTTGTTGGCATTTTACATGATTCTGAAACTGTCAGAAAGAGAGCGACACACACACACACACACATGTGCGTCCACACATGAAAGAAGCAGCAGTGAGTGATACCAGTGCTGCTTTCGGAAATACCCATGAAACAGGCATGCCAATCAATTGGACAAGGACAAGACTGGTGAATAATAATGTTAATAATTACCACAGAAGTCTGGGGACTCCTCTGATTCGCCATGACACCCTCATTCAGCCCCCTCCACAGAGACAAGCTTGTTCTTTAACCATAATTAACCACAGCCCCATCTCCATTCTCCGCTTTTCTCCCCCTCCCGTCTCCCTCCCTCCCCCTGTCTGGTCTTCACTCTGGGTGCCCGGCTGTGACACCACCTCCCTCACCTCCTTTCCACCACCTCCGCTCCTGCTTTATTCACCGTTCCCCAATGTCTGTCTCCACCCTTCCCTCTCTCCTCCACCCTCCCCCCACCCTCTCCTGTCGTGGCTACGTCCCGGTGCCATCGGGGCAATCATCCCTGGGGGGAGAATAGCCATGTTGATCCTGAAGCCTTAAGACCTACTGTACCTGTCAACACCGTGGCTTTACGCTCACGTCCCGCCGGAGCTTAAGACATTTGAAGTTGCATTCTAATGAGTGGAGGAGGGAGTTGGAAAGGGAGAGAGCGGGGTGTGTGCAGGGGGGGGGGGGCTGCCCACCCTGACAGGCAGGAGTGTAAAAGAGGACAGCAGAGCAGAAATAATCCTCCATATCTTCTGTACTACCCAGGGTGTGTGTGTGTGTGTGTGTGTGTGTGTGTGTGCGCGCGTGTCAGCCGTCTTAATTCCCAGAGTTTCTGATAATGGAAATAACTAGGCCGGTTGTTAAGAGGGAGATGTTGACGTTGTGTACTGACATTCGTATTAGAAGGACTGTACTGTACCCAGGGAGAAACATTAGTCTCTGTAGTCTGACAATGTTCAGGCCGGTAAGTGTTCAAAGAAACCAGGGCCCTCAGTGCCTCGGTCGGTCCACCCCGGTGCCTCTGCATATCTGTCTTAGGCCCTGGATTTAACCGTGTCTAGACACGTCCTCGGCACTGTCAGCCTGCTCGCCTGCATCCATATTCCAGTTTGTAAAGTAATGCCGTGCCATTTCACTGAGGAACAACTTCTTAGTATTTTTACATTTCTCCAATTCACTTCTTGTTTTATCCCCCCCTCCCTGTTCTTTCTCAATTCTCTCTCTCCACCAGTGATAATCCCTCCTGTAGGGGACTTGAAAGTACGTGCCAGTCATGGATTGGTTTAATTAACCGTTTGCCTTGAAACTGATGCCAACAACACAGTTGCTGCAACCCAGTCAGTCATTTAGTGTCTGTTGCACTTACTTACTCTTCCTAAACCCCCAATAGTTTTCAGGATATATTAGTTGAAACAGAGCTGTATATGCCATATTTAATCAAATAAGATAAGGAATGTATAAGATTGATAGTTGGCCTGGGTCTCTGAGTTTCTTGGTCTTTGAGTCTCTGGGTCTCTGGGTCTCTGAGTCTTTGGTTCTCTGAGTCTTTGGTTCTCTGAGTCTCTGGGTCTCTGAGTCTTTGGTTCTCTGAGTCTTTGGTTCTCTGGGTCTTTGGGTCTCTGAGTCTCCTGGTCTTTGAGGGTCTGGGTCTCTGAGTCTTTGGTTCTCTGGGTCTATGGGTCTTTGGGTCTCTGGGTCTCTGAGTCTTTGGTTCTCAGGGTCTCTAGGTCTCTTAGTCTCAGGTTCTCTTCAGTTCTGAATCTCTGGGTTTCTGAGTTTTTGGTTCCCAGACTCTCTGGGTTTTTGGTTATATTTTTCCCCCACAATAGTGTTTTCCTACGTGTAGTTTTTTGTCTGTTATCTGGGTTTCTGGTCATTCAGTCAGTCAGTCCTGACTTACGCACAAAAGAGGTCACCTTTTCAAGTTGTTCATTATCAGAATGGACAAAGAGGCTGTGGGTAAGGATAAAAGAGAGGTAGAGGGACAATGGAGGAGGGGTTAGATCATGGTGACAATGTTGTCATTCATGTCTTTTCCATTTCTGAGGCTTGGCAGAGATCATGCCTAATGTCAACCGATAAACTGCAGCCTTGAGAATTAGAATATTCAAGAATGACAAAACGTCAAAGCTTATTTAAACTACAACAATTGCAGTGAAAACAATTAAAATGCATGCAGTTGCAATTTTCTATTCACACTGTCAACAAGAAATGCTTGCTGTGCCATAAGCTTGCTGTGCACAAAACAAATATGCGAGCATCGCTCTGCCCAGACCTGTAACGTGGAAGGCATAGAAACTCAATGACAATGTTGATTTCCTGGTAAGTAACATGACTCCATTAAACAAGGTGCTGGTGATACTAGAATTGTTTCAGTGCGAGATGTTTCTAGATGCCCAATTTTGCATACGTTTTTTTTAAGCTAAAATGACCATCAGAACCATACTTCCTATGACAAAGCTCATTCCACTCCAACACACGTTGTGCGAGTTAACATCGTAAAGCCTCAAGGGTGATATCTGTTTGAAGAATGTCCCACATTACCACAGGAAGTTGACAATTGACATTTTTCTGTATTTAAGTCTTCTAAATAAAACGATGGTATTGTGAAAACATTAAGGTAACATGCTAAATCACACTGTATTTCAGTATCACAGTAATGCGCACTGTGCAATATTTTTGTAGAATTCCTTCATTAAACATTGGAAAAGAATATAGTCCATGCTGTGATAATGTTTAATTTCTTTTCATGGTACATATTACAATTACACAGACAATAGGGTTAATCATGTTAAGTTCAAGTCAAAGTCAAAGTTATTATTTTCTGGGCCAATGATTGAAATTACTTTACAAAAGATACCATTTTCATGCAGTTAGTTGATTTTGTCTCAAGTACTTAGGGTTCTGAGAGTAATGTTGGCAAAAAAAATGTCAGTATTAACAAATTAATTGTGGTTGGGCAAATGTGCCTAAGAAATTTTTGAAAAACTGCGTAACAAACAGGATTTACTCAATTTATTTTCAATAATTTGTAGAGGGTTGTGTTCACTGTTTTGCAAAATTGGCCTTCAAACTTTGTGACATTTTCTTTTCTTAAAAAATAATACTTCTGCTTATTAGAAACTAAAGCAGATCACATGGACCCTAGATTAAAAGTGTCCAAGCCATCAAAAAATGTATGTCAGTGTGTGGAATTTATTGAGAGATTTTATGAATGTGTTCATATGGCATGATTGTATTTTTGTATGAGAGTGTCTTGATATTTGAAGTTGTTGGTATGACTATGTTTTTTAATAAATGTGTGTTGTTATGATTGTGAGATTACAAGTGTGTATTAATTTTGAGTGTGAGTCTATTAGAATCTATGTTGGTATGCTGTGTTTTGGTACTTGAAGGTGTTGGTATTAGTGTGACTATGAGTTTATATAGGTGTGTATTAATCTGAGTATGAATTTATATGAGTGTGTATTAGTGTGACTATGAGTTTATATAGGTGTGTATTAATCTGAGTATGAATTTATATGAGTGTGTATTAGTGTGACTATGAGTTTATATAGGTGTGTATTAATCTGAGTATGAATTTATATGAGTGTGTATTAGTGTGACTATGAGTTTAAACCACTGTGTGTTAAAATGACTATAAGTGTATATGAGTGTGTATTAGTATGACTACGAGTTTATATTAGTATGACTTTACGTTTATATGAGTGTGTATTAATATGACTATGAGTTTATATGCGAGCGTATTAGTATGACTATGAGTTTATAATTGTGAGTTTCTATCAGTGTGGTGGTATGAGCGAGACATTATATGTGTGTGTTGGTATGAGCGTGAGATTATATATGTGTGTTAGTATGAATATGAGATTTCGCGTTCATGAGTGTGAGATTATATTATTGTGAGTTCATTTGAGCGACATGTAGAAGTCTCTTTATGGGGACTCAGTACTAACACAAGCTAAGTCAGGTTAGCGTGAAGACCCAGTGACTGGGATCCATTAATCTGCAGAGAATTAACCTGCCCAGAAGCCTTTATATTATCAGGCATTATGTATGTGTATCCATAAGTACATTTTTCGATGTGCATTTTTTTCTTATTCATATGTTATTTTATTTGTATTTATGAACATGGAATTGTGGCAACAATGAGAAAATGGAAAGGGTCATCTCATAGTTTTTTGTATAGTAAACCATAAAAAATATGGCAAAGTGAGGACATTTGAACATTGCTCATGAACAAGGATGAAAGGATAAGGATAAAAGTTAAAGTTATAATTACAGGTAGGTTTAGATCTAAGGGTTAGCATTAGGGTTTTGGGGGTTAAGGTAAGGGTTAGGGATTCTCTTTTATTTTAATGGTAATCAATTAACTTAATTGATGATCCACAGAAATATGATGTGACACCAATATGTGTGTGTGTGTGTGTGTGTGTGTCACTTAACGTGGTGACCGTTCATCTTGGCGTTGCGTTTCAAAAAAAGAGAGTAGAGACAGGCCACACGATGTCTGAATGTCATGTTTACTGGAACCAACCAAATGGCACTGAGCTCATTAGGCCTGAGAACGACAGAACGCTGTCCTCACCTCAGCGACATTACAGACAACACAGCCAATCGCAGCCTAAAGAATCATTTCATGTATTTAAATTAAGTGACATCACACACAGCATAACATCCCTAATCAAAGGCCCCAGCCCCTCCCCCTCCATGCCCAGACCCCCTCCTTTCTAGTTGAACATTATTACATATTTAAAAAAATGACAGATTTATCCATGGTCTTATCCCAACCCTGTATTGGTCTTTAAATACAAACATGAAAAAAATAGATTTAAAAAAAGTCAAATGATGGATTTTGAAACGTCAAGTGGACAGCAGCAAATACATTTTTCTAAGTAACTTCCAAATGTGTACCTGCGTACTAACGTCAACGCTCTCTCTCTCTCTCTGTCTCTCTATGGTAAGTGCTATCTGCATAGCCTATTACACCTGAAACTTTGTGAAGGAACAAAAAATGAATATGCCCACAGACAAGGCAGTGTTTTGTGAACATTACTATACAACGTGGACAGCATCAACAGCTTAGTTTAACCACACAGATGGTCCATCTCCAGTGCCGAAGGATGGACAGACAGCGTAGCCAACAGGACGTTGCTCTCAACACATTTTAAAGCACCAATATTTGAAGGGATACATAAAAACTTTTTTTTTCTTTCAACCGAACATACAGAAACGAGAGTTATATGTGTCTAAACAGCCGAAGGACATTTCTGTACTGAGTGAGCGGGTTTAAAATCCACACCCTGGTCCTCATTGATTGATAGAGGTCCATATGATTGTGGTCAGCTACAGCAGCTACTGTCTGTAATTATAGCTATAGTTACTTACTGTCTGTGTGTGTGTGTGTGTGTGTTTCTCTTTTTCAACACGGTAAATGACGGCCCTCTCTGCGCTTCTCTTTAGCATGGCAACATCAAAATAATTAGCATTTGCAAGAAACAAAATCAGACAAAAGAGCAAGAGATAGGGAATTGTAACGGCTTGTATTTGTGCTCTATTCTTCTCATGCTGAGAAACCTGTGGGGAGGCCGATGCCTGTACAATTCACACACAGGTCACAGAGTTCAAGGTTCGAAGGGCAGTTTGATGACCCAAAAGAGGGGAGGTCACTGCCAGTGCCAATTAGAACACAAATAATAACATGATATCAAAAGAAAAACAAAACATATGTCAAGATTAATCATAGAAAAGTATGTACAACCAATAAAATAGTAAACAAAAACATCTACTTGTGTATTTTGTTGCTAAAACGTTGTCAGACAACCTTGTATTTCCCTTCTGTACAATAGGATTCATTTTAACAATACAAATTAATCAGGGATTTTTTTTTGCACAATTTTATCCTGCCAAATTAAACAAAATATATCGTGGCAGCCTGTGAGTTGTAGCTTGAAGTTGCAATGCCCCCCCCCCTCCCTCAAATAAGATAATGACATACGGGTACTTAAAGTACCCCTTTCACAAAGGATGCACATACAAGTTCAAAAATACAAGCTTCTGTATAAAGACAGCAAGTGCCTACACATGTATTTCAAACCAGCCATGAAGAATATCCATTCCAGAAGAAGAAAACTAGATACAGGTCAGGAATGTCAGTGTTTTCCTGCAAAGTAATAACAATGTTCCATGGTTCCTAGCAGGGAAACGTTCAGACATTGTGCAGCTGGCCCCGCCCCGCCCCCATCCAAGTTGGTTACAGTTCACTTTTTTTTAATTCATTCATTTTTATTTTATTACACCCAAGGCAGAATAAAAGTTTACTAAAACTTAAGACTTTTACAGTTACAGTGACAAAAACATTTTAAGAGACCCACAATTTAAATTGGACTGCAAAATAAAATAAAATAAAAAACAACCTTTTTTTATATTTTTGTAAAATGCCCAGGCATTCTCCAATATTACAAATACTGGTATACTTTTACAGTAAACAAGAAAAATGTAATATATATTCATATATATTTATATATATATATATACTAAAACCCCGTCACCAAAAACCAATATACACATCGCCACTATGGCATTCAGAGAAAATGTATAAGCAAAATAGAAAGAAAGAAAAAAAATACTTGTTGTTTAAAACACACATACACACATTATTTTACCCTTGTACTTGTTTCAATACTGTAAACGTATTTTAAGACAGAGTGCACTAAATTATTAATTTTGTTTCTGCAGTTCCTGATTTTCTGTCCAATCTCCTTGATTAGTGTGGCATTAAAATCCACCGTGGCCATGTTTCTGTTGAGGGATGCAGTCTTGTCCTGAAGTGAAGAATTTGATATATACGGTATCTATATATAGGTTTGTGCCTTTATATGTACATATGCATACATATATACACACACAGACACATCAATATTGTGCTGGGTCCTCCTAACCTAAATTCAGCTTTGTTTTAGCTTGAAGAAGAAATCTTTGATTTTCTATTGAAATTTCATTAGCAAATTAGAAACTTAGTCGACACATCAATTTGATACATTGTTTTCATTTCGTTCAATTCCTTTGCTTCACAAAAGTGTTGCATTTGCAAGAGACGGTGAATAGGAAGATCAGTATTCAAGGCACACTCATGTCAAATTGAATGGCAGTACAAAAACTGTCCCGATAAATACATTTTCATTTTTTATAGTGCCAGCATTGGGAAAGCCAAGCCTATAGCAACACTGGCACTTCAATCTCAGCTGATCCAAAACTCTAGAACACTTTACCCAGGCCAAGTAAATCCAGTCAAAGTAATTTCTTGCTCAGAAGCCGTATTTTCCATTTTCTTTTTTGTGTGTAAAAAAAAGACAAATCATAAAGTGCGTGTCAACTGCAAAGAGCTGGTTATGTTTTTCTCTTATTTTTTTTTTCTCAATGACAGATTTATACCTAAATTAAAAAAAAAAATGCTTGGATGTCAAAGGTCAACTTGAGGGGGATCGGAACAGGGGGGTAGGATGGGGGTGCATTATTCAAAATAGCAGGGTGTGGTGATTTGGGAAAAGGTTGGTGCTTGCTGAAGGCCGAAAATTTTTTTCCTAAAAATCTCACTCAGCTGTGCATTCTGTGTGTGTCAGAGTTGCTACTTCTCTCAGAATGGGTTCAACTACACATCACAGGGAGCCCTGAATGAGGAAAGAAAGAAAAAAATTGTCTTACTGTTTGGGCACAAGCTCAACAGACTACTACAGACACTGGATGTTTCTAGAACTGTGCAAAGTATTGGTCTGCATATCACTAACTGGCACTGCTTCTTTCTCACAGGGAACCATATTAACCAGAAGTAAAAACTCAACATCATAAACATTTTGACTATGGCACACTATACAATCAGACTTTTTAACTATACAGTATAAATTCATTTTTCAAAACGATAGATAGATATTTCTAGAAAAAAATGCATAGGGCTGTTTTCAAGTGATATCATAAGCATTGTCACTGAATGTTCTGTAAGATTTCTTAACAATGATGTAGAAAGTCAATTCATTATCATTCTAATCTGGTTAGATGACATCTGCTATGTGTCAGTCAACCACTACCCAGCCCGTTCCTAAACTGAACAATGCAGTAGATGACATGGACTGATAAAAAAAATAATAATGATTACCAAGAGTAACGTTACATATGAATGGTGATCAAAACGGAAATAGAGTAAACTGAAAAGATCCCTAAAGTATGTGTCTCTATCATGCAGTTTCTGATGACTGCCGGGGTATTTGCACTGTGTGAGACTGAGGGGTGATAAGACTCTGTAATTCTACTCTGTGCCAAGTGTCCGATAGGGAGTTGGGGATGGGTACTGGGAGATGTGATAGTTAGCTGGCAGTGGAGTGACAAGAAGTGTGTTTCATAGACAAGGGACAGAGGATTGGGAGGAGGGTGTCATCTGTGGCCACGGGTGACTGTGCTAATCTCCCTGGCAGAATGATAATGAAGGGGTGAATGGGTGAAGGAAAGAGGCCCTATTGCTCACCCTAAGATCTCCCTGCTCTCTCTCGCTATAAAGCTGCGCAGTTTGGCCCGACGGTTTAGCCATCCTACCACTGTGTGACAAAAGACACAACAAACATCAGTACTTTCATTGTCAAAGCACGCAGGATGTGTTTAGGATTAGTCAGTGTAAGTTAAGGATGGACTCGCTTACATGTAAACAGTGCGAGAGTACAACAATAGTTTTATGGAAATGCACAAGCAAAATGGGGTTTTTCTAGCGTTGTCTGATTAGGTTGGTACTTGGGTACCGCACCGCTAAGCAGCTGCCTTTAACTTTGTATTTATTGATTTACTCCGGAGGAGGCTGGGTTTCATTCCTATTTATCCTCATTAGATTCACGGTCACGATTGACATTCAGTGCTACATACCCAATTAGACGGACACGTTCAAAGTTCGCTCATGCTATAATGCCAAAGGATTGTTGTCCGCATACGTATGTCCTAACATGTATAACAAACCAAAACTAGCTTTTAAAAAATGTTTAAGATTAAATTCGGCTTCTCTTCAAGAAATTACAAGTGTAGCTTAAATATACAATTCCCTATAAGCAGCAGCCTATAAGAGTATTCAAATCGGTTGTATAATTTTTTCTGTCTGCTTTAAAAAAACATCTCAGGATTTTTTCTGGGTTTTACAAATGAAATAAAATCCCAGCAATTAAAATAAATTCAACAAAATAACAAAATATGACAAAATTAAAAATGTACTGTACCTGCACATGCCAAAATATTACAAAATCCAATAAATACAGAAATTATTGCACAGTTAAAGGCTCCACATATGTTATCATTTAATGAATCCTCTGATCGACCGTCAAAAAGGTTTTGTAGCCAAATGAGGCAGTTTAGACCAGCTTCAATTGGTGCTGTTATTATCTGTTTTGTTTGTTTAATAGTTTTTCTCAGTTGGCAGTTAGTTTCTTAGGCAAAAAAACATAAAATTAACCCAAAATTCAATATTTAAGAAACAGAGTATCCAGCTACCCCTTTTTGTATTTTTAGTTTTAATAAGTCAATGTGTGGCGAAAAGGAGCAAAATTGGAAAATCTGGCTTAGCTTCTCTCGGCTTGTTCAATTTTCACCTCGTTGGAAATCAAATGTTCCCCGTGCCACTTTTTCATGTGTTTCTCAAGAGTGCTGTACACGCTGAAGGGCATTTGGCAAATGTCACAGCGGTACACTTCCTTACCCATCTGGCCGTGGGTCTTCATGTGGCGGGTGAGCTTGGAGCTCTGGGCGCAGGCGTAGTTGCACAGCTCGCACTTGTAGGGCCTCTCCCCCGTGTGGCTACGCCGGTGCACCGTCAGATTGCTGCAGTTTTTGAACACCTTGCCGCAGTACTCGCAGGTGTCGCTTCGCCGACTTTCCTTGGAGCTGGGCCGGCCCGGTCCCGGTCCACCCAGGTGAGGCGTGCTGCCCCCGCTGGCTGTGCCGCTTCGCCCCGACAGGCCGCCGTCCAGAAGGTCCCCGGGGGGCGTGGAGAAACGCAGGCTGCCGTTTTCGGACGAGTGCTCCGAGGAGGTGCCGAAGGGAGATTGTCTGGAGTCGGTGAAGCCCAGGAAAGGGTCTTTGATGAAGTGCCGCGAAGCGGCGTATCCCACCAGCCACTGGGAGTAGACGTTCTCAGAGGGGATAAGGGGCGCCGGGGGCATGTCCAGGTCCTTCTCCACCTTGATCCTCTTGTTGGAGGAGATGGACAGGCTGGGGCTGGTGATTGGCGTGGGCTTGCGTGGGAACAGGCCTGAGAAAGAGTCGCCGGAGCCACAGTTCCTGCCGTTGACGACGGGCCTCTGGTGCTCCCGCTCCATCTGGTGATGGTGATGCTCCCTCTCCAACTCCCCCACCACCGAGTCCTCGTCCCCAGTGTCTCGTTGCCCGTCAGACCCCCTCTTGGAGAAGGGCATCCGGTTTTTACGATTGTCGACTATCAAGTTATTGTACTGCTGTATAGTGCTGAGGCCCACGCTCTCCACTATCTTGCCCAGGGAGAGGGAGCTCTTCTCGTCCGACGGCGGCTTGGAGCCGTTCTCGCGGTTACGGTAGAACTCCATGTTGTCCATGCTGAAGTTCGACTCCGGCCGGCTCTCGTTCTCCAGCTCCTCTTCCTCCTCCTCCTCTTCCTCCTCTTCGCCCTCGCCCCGGAAGTCACCGTCCCGGTTCTTCATGCCCTCGCCCGTCACGTCGCTGGTGCCCGGCTCCGGGGAGCTGGTGGTGGAGAGCCCGTCGTCGGACCTGCCCGTCATGGAGCCGGACTTGTGCATGTGCGTCTTCATGTGCCTCTTCAGCTTGCTGGCCTGGGAGCAGGCGTGGTCACACAGCTGGCACTTGTAGGGCTTCTCCCCGGTGTGGCTCCGCCGGTGGACCACCAGGTTGCTCTGGAACTTGAAGGTCTTCCCGCAGAACTCGCACGACTTGGCCTTGGCCTGCGTCTGGGGGGGCGTAGTGCTGTTGGGGGGCATGGGAGGCAGAGGGGGGGTGCTGAGAAAGGGCGACTTGGGGCTGGGCTGGAAGGGGTTCGGGTTGAGCAGGCGGTGCATAGGGTTGGACCGGCTGGGCGACAGGGGCGGGGTGGCCACGTTGTTGTTCCCCGCCAGCTCCCGGAGCCGCCTGGAGAAGTCCATGGACTGGGACTCGATGGCCATGGGCGTCAGCCGCATCACCCGCTCGAAGGCACTGGGGTGCTGGGAGATGAGGCCCATTTCCTCGGCGCTAAGGCGTTCCAGCCTGTGGGGGTCCAGGTGGTGGCGGGGCGGAGGGCTGACGAAGGGAGGCGTGTTGGGGAGGCCTCCGCGGTTCTCCATGAAGCCCGGGGGGGGCTCCCGGAGCATGGGCCCGGTCATCCTCAGCAGGTGGAAGGGGTTGTTCTCTCCCAGGAAGTTGGTGAGGGGGGACTGGGGGATGGAATCCTGGCCCATGGGCGGCCCGGGGATGGTGATGCGGGGGGTGAGCGACGCGTTGGACGGGTTGGACTCCAGGTAGATGCGAATGCCGTGGGTGTTCTGGGCGTGCTGCAGGAGGAACCAGGCGCTGGGGAAGTGCTGCT
>JACXGK010000858.1:31567-45796 GCA_016801125.1 Novumbra hubbsi
GGGGGGGGGGGGGGGGGGGGGGGGGGGGGGGACAAAACACGCTTAGGGTTTTCTTATGATAAAGCTCTTAAAGGGATTTTTTTATTTTGGGTCGCGTTTGCATTTCAATCGCCGTAGCTTCCTACCCACAACCACATTTCACCAGTGTGACGAGACTACGAGGACTGAGTTAAACAGCCTAAACCGGGGGATGTCTGACAGCTGAAATGTTTCCTGGGTTTAAAGTTACGGCAGATAAACAGGGTTATCGCCTGGGCGTGTGTTGATTTATACAAAGGGAGGAACTTTGCGGAGAAAGAGCCGTCGGACACACGTTTGTTATCCGCCTCGTATTTGCCTAATACCTCTAGTAGCGGAAACAGTCTTTGCACATCATGTTGTCACATAAATGGGACAGACTTATCAAGCTTTTGACAAGTGCATTTCCATAGTCACTAAGGATTGGCCACCGTGGAGGGAACACTGTACACTGGTTTAAGTGCTCTTTAATCTCTCCTCCGTACAAATTGCAGAATTATTACACTGTGTGTGTGCGCGCGAGTGCGCACGTCAATGTTTTAAACCCGGGAAGCCCTTCAAGCAAAGGGACCCTCATTGTCTCAGAGACAGAGAGACGCCAAAGTAATATGGCTGGATACAGAGAAAGTACAACTTAAAGTGTGATTTAAGGAACTCTTATCCCTTTCTAACAAATAAAGGCACTATGCCTCTAGGAAACCAATAAAAAAGACAAGAACAGGAGACAGGAAAACGCGGGCTAATACGACGGTGCATCAAGATAAATGACTGCTAATAAAGAGAACACAGCTAGAGAGGTTCAAACAGAGGAGTAAATAATTACTAGTCTCGAGTTCTAATTTGGTGTTTAAAGATTCCGGTACGTAACGCATAGCAATTGTGCCTCGATATTTTTGGAACACGTCAAACAATTAGCATTTTTTTGAGGGCGTCTATGACAGCATCTCGGTCACTCATCTTTAGAAGGCATTGATGTTTATCTCAATCACAACCGAGGGTCTTTTGGGTCCGGACACACGCATTGTAGCCTGTCCATGCCGATGATACTTCACAGGTTTTGAGGAGGCTGTTTTTGGATTCCCTCAATAAGTAAAGGTTGATTCAAATAATGGAATCCTAATAGTATAATCATTTTTCATAAGATAATATTCTTCAGCTATGCTAAGGGGGAGGCATTTAAATTGTGAGTCTCTGTTATCACTGTATAACCATGGCCATAGTTAATGGCCCTTAACATGTGAGCGGGTGCCATAGTCTGTTACTGCCACACTAAGTCAGTACAGAAATGACACTTTCCATCCCGAACAGACATCTGCATATCTGTAGACGAAAATCTACTGCAATGAAATGAATATTTTGGATCTGCAGTAGTTCTGACTATCATTTCTGTGTACAGCTCAGCAGCTCGAAACATTCATTCCCGCATACTCACTGGAACATCCATTCCCGCGTACTCACTGGAACATCCATTCCCGCGTACTCACTGGAACATCCATTCCCGCGTACTCACTGGAACATTCATTCCCGTGTACTCACTGGAACATCCATTCCCGTGTACTCACTGGAACATCCATTCACGCGAACTTACTGAAGCCGCTCTGCCTCGCCATTCACCTCCTGCTGTGAGCTTAGCGGTGGAGCTTAGCGGTTGCATCCCCCGTGGATGCCTCTCGCACTGTTATTTCATGGTGGATACAGGTTTTTGTTTTCTACAGTTTGATCATATCCATTTTAGTCATAAGAAAGGTGAAATCTTACAGCCGGTCATATTTTGCCGGTCATATTGATATTCATAAAAATGTATTAAAAAAAATAATCATTCCAAGCTTTACTTTTGTGAAATGGAAAATGAATATATATTTCATATTTTCACTCCTCTAAAGTAAGTACGCATGCAATTTATAGAGAGAGAGAAAAGAAAGATGGAGGGAGAGCCCAGGCACTTGGCATAGTTGTGTGCATGACTAATTGAAGGCCTCACAGGTACACGTACACGTTGTTTAATGCATAGGGGACTCGTTACTGTGGCAACACAAACAAGCAAAACATACAGCACATACAGTGGAAATGGATGCTTAACACAGACTGGCACGCTCCTAGGGGAACTGGTGGAAAGCACGCAAACACAAACACACACACAAACACACACACAAGCTAGTGGGAAACGGTAATTGTGCTGTTGGAAACGGGTTTCATTTATTTATTAAATGAAAGCTTGCGATTTTGACCTAAAGCGGCAGTTCAGAATACAGAAGAAAACAAATGCGGCTGTAATTGTTTATGTATTTCCCAGGTTTGTGTGGGTGTGTGTACTTCAATACGGTGTGAAGTTTTAAATTGTACTTTACACACAGAGGATCAAGAAACGGGTTTCCCTAATCAAACATACTAGAGTTTGTCCATAGTTTTAGAATGTTGTGCCTGTGTGTGTCTAATGTGTCTGACCTGTCATTAGTCCAAAGAGAGGAGAGCGACTAAAAGGCTATAAAAGGAAAGTGAACACAGTCAGCATAGCCCCTGATGATATGTAGAACATCTCGCAGACATCACCCACATTTCCAACACAGAAGACCAAGTCTATTAAGGTCACAAAATGAATGGCGGCCTTACTGTTACTATCGGGGGAAAAAAAAATATTCATATTATTTCAGAATTGATATACTATTGGTCTTATAAAATGGGCGTCATGTCTTAAGTTATGTGCACTTAGTTATAAATACCAACTAGCGTGTGCATTTAGTGTGCTTTGACACAGTAATGTCCAATTCTTTATCAAAAGAAAAACACCTTCATTTTTTTCCCTTTAACGCTTTAACATTCACCTCTCATCAATTACTGTTCTCCGTGTGCCAGCTCAAAGAATGGCTCAATCAATCCATCTGGACGGAAAACTTTCAGACCCAGTCGCTTATCACGGCACTTATCAGAGTTCACTGGAAAGGAGTGCAAAAGTGTTATTCCCGTATGGAGACGTAGGGAGATGTTAATGTCTGTCTGTTTGTGCGTGTGTGTGTGTGCGTACGACGTGAGTGAAGGAGTAAAAACAGCAGCCCATCTCAGTGCAGAAGTCGGACTACTGTAGCTCTTTAAACACTTTGATTTAATTATAGTGGACACAGCATACACTTACTCAGTCTCCCTGACACACACACACACACACATTATCAATAATAGATACAAGCAGACACCGTTCGCCACCCTCCTCTGTGTTGTATTATTGGCTCCATGTAAGAAAGACAAAGCACTAAAGAAACGAGGAGGTTTTGACCCATGTCCGTCCTCCCCACCTCCCTTGCCCATTTGGATGTAAACGACACCAACCCTTTCAGCTCAAACCACGAAAGTCTCTCGACCAAGGGGAAGGACCGGTCACCTCTCCTCCGGACTCCACTCCTCGGGCTGACGCCCTGTGCCTGAAGGGAGGGACCGGATGGTGACCCGTGGGTTTATTGAGGAGTATTCAGTGTGAGCCCCCCTCCCTCCCCTCCTCGGGGGGGGGGGTGGAGTCCGACGCAGATGGCAAATAAAGTATGCAGCCTGAGGCGAGAGCACATTATGCTAATTCTAATGTCAGCTGTACTTTAATATACAGCTCAATTTAATCACCCCATTATTTCACATTTCCATAGAAAAAAAACTGAGAGAGAGGGAGAGAGAGAGAGGAAGAGGAAAAAAAACCTGCGGCAATACACTGCCCCCCCACCCCCAACCGCTTTCTCCCTCCTCCCTCCTCCATCTTAGGTGTTTCTGTGTGGGACTCTGCGGCTGTGCGGTAGTGCAGAGGGCCATGCCCGCACACACACCGCACACTTCCTGAATGCACCGTGCATACACAGCCATTTTATCGATGTCTCGCTAACGCAAACCGCCGCACTTGAAGACCTGATTCGACGTCTACGAAGATACCACTTCCTGATTCGCCGTGCTGATGCCGGATCATCATTTGACCGTCATGTCATTGCCAAACGCAAGCTTTCAGTATATTCAAGGTACATCTGAAATCTGTCCTCTCCACTTAAACATG
Source organism: Novumbra hubbsi (assembly GCA_016801125.1). Classification (NCBI taxonomy): domain Eukaryota; kingdom Metazoa; phylum Chordata; class Actinopteri; order Esociformes; family Umbridae; genus Novumbra; species Novumbra hubbsi. The sequence continues at coordinate 35,610 of JACXGK010000858.1, forward strand.
TCATGCCCCCCCAGAAAATGCATCAGCTGAGTGAAATACAATTCCCATAATAAATCTCATTTTCTACGGGGACATTTTTATGCTGGTTGAAACTCTGTCAGAGTAAGACAGTAAGACACAACATCTGTACTGCCATGTCAACCGCACAGACATAGCCCCCGATACCATAACACTTCCAAGGACACACTTCTCGATCTCCGGCCAAACAAAGAGAGAGAGTCAAGAGCAGAGATCCGACAGAGAAAGGTTCCTTAAGTGTAATGGGTGGAGACGGTGGGCTTCTCCCTGAGCCGTGGCAGTGTTAAAGGAGGAGGAGGTAACAATCTTGTTTTCCACCAGACACACTCCCATTGTGAAACAGCTGCTGCATGGAGAGGAGAGAGAGCAGGGAGGGAAGGGGGACGGGGGGGTGAGAGGACAACACAGTGTGTCGGTCTTCCACGGACACTGCCTCTCACCACGCTGAGCCCCCTGATTCAATTAGGCAGGAATCATGGCTAATGACCATCTTAGGTTTCAAAACAGGCACCGTCAAATGCTGCATGCCAATCTGGTTTTTAAAAGAACACACACGCACAACTGCGCACACCTACGGGTGCAAACACGCGCAAGGTCCGAAGACACATGAGCGAAGAAGCACACACACACTACTACTACTACTACTACTAACAGTGCTTAGAGTCTCAACCCAGATGACTCGCCAGGGAGACATTGGCCAATCAGCTTTCGGGATACTTCGGCCCTCCTCTTTCCTGAAGCAGGTGATTTGCCATATCTTCTCACTCGGTTGGATTCCTCCATTGTGACAAGCTAGCTTCCTCTATTGTGACCGGCTAGCTTCCTTCATCGTGACAAGCTAACTTCTTCCATTGTGACAAGCTAGCTTCCTAGCAAGAACATAGCAAGTTGATTTGAGCGTAAATCACACCAAATAACAGCCACAGTTTTTCACCACTATTAGGGTTGGTTGTTGTGAGACCACGTTTATTAAAATAAAAGCACAGACTCATTATGCTATCTCAGAGTGCGACAGAATACTTATTTTCATTGATTTGGCAAATTGGCATTCCCTTGTCATTATAATGTGTTGTGTTTTTGTTGACTTAAAAGCAAAAAAAGATGTGACAATAAAAACAGAGAAAGAGCACGAGAGAGAGAACCCATGACAGGATAAGGGAGGGAGGGTGAGAGACAACCATATTGCAATGGCTCCTAACAAAGGGGGAAGCACAATTTGCCAAAAGAACTCTCCTGGAATTAGCGATTTTCTCCAACAACACAATACCTGATCCGGGTGTTAAACTGACAAGGCATCAACGTAGCGGAGGAAGAGAGGCCTATAGGATCTTCTAATGAGGTGATCATTTGCTGACATTGGTTTTTACTGCGGGGACTTGTTCAGGCTGTCATTAAGCCATTATCCAGGGTAAAGAAGACTGCCATCCTGTAAGAGCCCTGTTTGGGTCTGGAAGCCCTTTCTCTCTCTATTAGTGGAAGCGTGCCGCGCTGGGCTGGCCCCGTGCCGGTGTTTGGTTTGGCCCGTGTTCACACACATCTTTGGCAGGAAGGCTGTTGGATGGCTTACAGAGAGAGAGCGAGAGAGAGAGGGAGTGTGTGTGAGTGAATGAGAGAGTGAGATAGAAAGAGTGAGAGAGTGATAGAGAGCGTGAGAGAGAGAGTGATAGAGAGCGTGAGAGTGATAGAGTGAGTGAGAGTGATAGAGTGAGTGATAGAGAGAGAGTGATAGAGTGAGTGAGAGAGAGTGATAGAGTAAGTGAGAGAGAGTGATAGAGAGCGTGAGAGTGAGTGATAAAGTGAGTGAGAGTGAGTGAGTGAGTGATAGAGAGCGTGAGAGAGAGTTATAGAGAGCGTGAAAGAGAGTGGGTGAGAGTGATAGAGAGTGAGTGATAGAGAGTGAACACGGACTATAGGCATAGGGGAGAGAGGGAAAAGCATGCAAAAATAGTAGAAAGAGAAAAAAAGAAGGTTGAGTACAAGAGAGAAGGGGACATGGATTATGTGTAGTGAGCTGATGGATCTATGAGGGGGATTTTATTTTTTACAGTGTTTTTTGCCGCTGTTAAATCAACTGAAATAACTTTCCAAGGTCCACTTTTCTTTGGAAAATAACAAAAATACCTCAATACTTCAATTCTTTATTTATTCATAACAAATTGAATGAAGCAAATTCCATAATTTTATTCATCCTTCTTGACTATATATTTTTAGAGGTCACAATGAGACATAAATCATTTTAATATAAGTTAATGATACATTTGGTTAGAGATTTCAGAAATCTCAACCACTAGAGTATATATTAAAAAAAATCATATTATTTAACCAATGTAATTATTTTGCTTCAGGAGCAAGGTAATATATAATAGCATTCAGAAGAGCTCAGGGAACACGTGACAGTGGAAGATAATGGAGTCAACTTATGAAGGTTTTTGCCCGTTCAAATGAAGAAAAGAAATGCTCACAGGTGTCTGTAGGAAAGAAACTCCTTGTATGTAGGCACCATAAATCTGTGTGTGTGTGTGTGTTGCGAACATCAGTGTACATCAGTGGCTTGTCAGTGCATTTTAATGTGTGTATAACTTCACTTATAAACACTCTATAGTTTTCACACTCTCTCTCACACACAGGCTAAGATGAGGTGGAGTTTCGACACTGTAGCCTATGTGTGTTTACCTCACCGAGCCTTGTGACAGGACAAGAGACAGAGACGCAGAATCAATCAGGACCGCGTGCCAAATCACACCATTTCTAAACTATGTACATGTGGCGACTTGCTTCTCACCAGAGCCCCTGGTCAAAACTAGTACTCGGTATTGGGGACAGGGCAGCTATTTAGGACACATGTTGGGGCATCCTGCTATGATGATCTACTGCTCTGCTTCAGCCGGGACTGATGGAGGTTTGAGGGTGTTATAGGGGGTGGCCTGTCTGCCTGTCTGTCTACCTTTCTGTCTGTCTACCTGCCGCACTGCATTGTGGGTGCTTCCCTGCTGCTGGTCCCCAGAGCATCGTGATGTGTTTCTCTTCTAAAGGCGGTCTCCTCCCATCTGCATCTCCCAGCACCTAACAGGAGCAGCCATATGTCGTCAAGACAACAAAAAAAACTGGAGACGATGGTGACAAACGACCCACCCCCCTTCCCTTTCCTCAGCCTGTCAGAAAAAGAAAGAAATCAACATCTGAAGGAGGGAGGGAAGGATAGAAGACACGATTTGGAGAACGGCGCGTACACGGTATATTCCACACCCGTCTAAACAAATGGAGGAAAAACGCAGCAAACAAACGGGCAGGAGAATGAGCTGTGTTAGAAGCGTTCAGACACGAGGCTGAGGAATGAGGATCTGAAGAGAGCAGCATTCTGTATTTGTCTGGAGAAACATGTTGACACCACACTCACAGACCACATCCCGTAGAAAATAAAGTTAATTTACCATGCCTTAGTTCATACTATTAATCACACTCCATCTCTCTCCCTCGACCAGCCCGTCCTATATCTCTCTCCCTCAACCAGCCCGTCCTATATCACTCTCCCCCGACCAGCCCCTCCTCTATTACTCTCCCTATACCAGCCCATCCTCTATCACTCTCCCTATACCAGCCCCTCCTCTATCACTCTCCCTATACCAGCCCCTCCTCAATCACTCTCCCTATACCAGCCCCTCCTCAATCACTCTCCCTATACCAGCCCCTCCTCTATCACTCTTCCTATACCAGCCCCTCCTCTATCACTCTCCCTCTATCAGCCCCTCCTCTATCACTCTCCCTCGACCAGCCCCTCCTCTATCACTCTTCCTATACCAGCCCCTCCTCTATCACTCTCCCTATATAAGTCCCTGCTCTATCACTCTCCTTCTACCAGCTCGTCCTATATCACTCTCCCTCTACCCGCCCCACCTCTATCTTTCTCCTTCTACCACCCCCTCCTCGGTCTTTCAGGAGTTGTCCGCCAGCCCTGGCATTGAGAGACGCCTCGCCACTAAACAGTCTTCTGGCCATTAGAGTGCAGCAGCGAATAAAAATGCTCATTACAGAATGATTTCAGTTTTCACTATGATTCAATTTGCAGTAATTACTGTGGCCGGCGCTAATAAAAAAAGGGCTACCAAACGCGAAGGTCAACTACCAGTTAGGAGTGTTCATTTTCATCTCAATGTATTCATCCTCGCCCCGCTAATGGCCCAATTTTCTCTCCTCGCTCCTCAATAAATATTGCTGGAATTACAGGTTAAATAGCTAAATTAAATCACCGCTATTATGGTAGGCTGTAGTGTACCCGCTTGGCTTGGCTGCATGAGGTTGGGAGGGAGGGAGGCAAGGAGGGAGGGAGGGAGAAACGGACGGGGGCTGGCCTCATCATGTACAATTACTGGGGAAGTGCCAATCGCCAGACAGAGTGCGATTAATGTCGCGAGTGCCGGGGCCATCACATTATTACATTCATTCTCTCACCGGGTCCTCTGGAAATAAGACAGATATAGAGAGAGGCCTGTGTTATTGCAAGATCACCGGCCTCTATTTGTTACACTTTGTGAGGCGAGGGGCGGGAGGCGTGGGGGGTTATAGGGGGAGGAGAATGTAAAAGCAAACGATTCTTTGAATCAGACAATTCCCAGCCCTATCCTTTAAGGGGAGTTGATTGCTAGTCGTTCTCGTGATGTACAGTCGGCACTGTGTGGCTTTCTAGTAGGAAGCGTTTGACGTTCTGGCGTTGTTGCGACGGAGCTACCACGAGTTGGCTCCTACTACATAGCCACCCTTCATAACCGAAACGTTGAAGTGGACCTACAGAAATCTAGTCGTCGATAGGAGCCTTCCACAAAGATATAATGCGTTTCAGTGATAAGCTAAATCTCCCAAGGGAAAGTTAGTCATACCTGGGCCCCGGTCCATCCTGTTAACGAGAGCTTCCAGACATTGAGAAGCTGTTCTAACATGTCTGTTCTGAGAGCTGTCCTCACCTGGTTACCTTAAAAGCTGAACGGCACCAGGTTCACACTAAATGAATAAGTCTCCTGAAAATATCCGTAATATTTCCCTTGGCTTCACACTACATTCCTAACTCTTACGCATTTCCATTTTTCTTTACCCCCCCCACACACTACACACACCAATGCTCTCTCTCTCACTCTCCCTCTTCATCTCCATTTGTCTATTTCACACGTCTTCCTCTGTAGCGTTTATTCCACTGAGATATATACAAACAACAGCATGGAACCCTAAGACAACACCAGAGGACTGTAAAATCAGTAAGCTGACTTCAGTGATATCTTTATCCAACCAGAGGCATCCCAAACATCAGGTCATTTACATACAGGAAGTTGAGCCGTCAAACATGGCCAACCGTGCCCCCCCCCTACACACACACCACACACACACACAAACCTCCACTGGAAGGAGTCAATGTCACCACTCACTCATTTGCATTTAGAACAAAGATAACACAAGCTGGGGGGGGGGGGGGGGGGGGGCTGGAGGTTCTGTCTCCCAGCAGTCCGCTGTGCTTGTGGAAAGTTTCCTGACATTTGTTCATTATTATGCTCTGGGCTTCATTACCATGTCTATGATCTGGAGAGGTCTCAGAGCTCCTGCTACCTCACCTTGAATCGCTAATGTCTTGTTTAGGAACGTCCTCGCAGAGGCGGCTATAACATTCAAAACAGATCATCTCAAGGAGTATGTGTGTGTATCCAAAATATGGAGGTACACTCATTTGGGGTAGAAAAGATATGCTGGGTCAACCCAATCCTAAAGGAAACACATGTCTTCCTGTATATCTATCTACCGTCACCGTCCACAGTGTGGTGGGAGGGGGGAAGAATGAACCCATGTGCGTGAAATAGAGAAATGCACAGAGAAAGAGAGACATGAAGTGAGAAGGTGAGTGAGAAGGAGATGGAGGTGGAGACATGAAGTGAGAAGGTGAGTGAGAAGGAGATGGAGGTGGAGACATGAAGTGAGAAGGTGAGTGAGAAGGAGATGGAGGTGGAGACATGAAGTGAGAAGGTGAGTGAGAATGGAGGTGGAGACGTGTGTGTCCCTGAAGGAACGAGGGCAGCAGAGAATCATGGGGGATTTATTAAGTGTAAATGAGGCAAAAACAACAAAAAAACAGCCACCAGTTTGTTTTTCCTTCCTGTTCGACACACTCATCTCACTCTCCGTCCAAAGAGTGGTGTGGATACACACTCACACACACACACACACACAGCAGACATCTGCTTCCCATTCACAAGCCGAGACCAGACCAGCTAAATCCTCCTGTGGACAGCTTCACGTCGGGAGGCTCAACACACTCTTGCACTTGCACACCCTCTATCCGTCATTTGCTCTCTTCCATCTTTCCCTCAGTGTCCCTCTCTCCTGCTCTAAACCTTCTCCCTCTCTCATTCTCTAAACCTTCTCCCCCACTCTCCTTTTCTAAACCTTCTCTCCTTCTCTAAACCTTCTCTCCTTCTCTAAACCTTCTCCCCATCTCTCCGTCTCTAAACCTTCTCTCCTTCTCTAAACCTTCTCTCCTTCTCAAAACCTTCTCCCCCTCTCCTTCTCTAAACCTTCTCCCCCTCTCCTTCTCCAAACCTTCTCCCCCTCTCCGTCTCTAAACCTTCTCCCCTTCTCTCCTTCTCTAAACCGTTTCCCCCTCTCTCCTTCTCTAAACTCCTTCTCCCTTTCCTGGTTCTGCCTCTCTGAGCAGTAGGACAACCTGCCCATCTTTCTTTCTCCGTCAATCTTTGCCTCATTTCTCTCTTACTCCTCCCTTCTTCCATCCATTTATATAGCCATCTCCATCTGTGTACCCGTCCTCTTCTCCGTTTCTATATGGTTTATAGTATGTCTTTATAGTAAGGGGACAGATACAGGTCCTATTAAAGCAGTCAGTTGTTTTACAATCAAGGGGTTTTAGTGGGTTAAGTGTGACTACCAACATACGCTCCTTTTGAAGTTGGTGTAAAGTCTCAATTTAAAGCCAGCGCCACCCAGAAAACTTCCATTAAATACATTGTTATTTAATGTCATAAAAAAGCTAATTTAAGGAAGTATATAAACGAATTGGAGCCCTAGTTTCTTGCTCTAGGAAATATCTAGGAGTACTGTAAATGAATGCAGCGTAAAGTCGCTAGCTGTAGGTAAACTTAAAGGTAGACGTAACTCCCACAGAGACCAATGATTCCTTGGACAACCGAGTCAGACTGTCTACACCGCTGGCCACAACACAGAAGAAGCTAGCATCGATACGCAGGCCAAAACTGCTGCGCCCACTCATGTCAACGTAACCCGCACAGTGTTACGGAATACATTCCTACGTATGCTGTATGAGTCTGACAATCGGCCTGACGCGTGTGTGGCAGGCACAATCCCCAGTCTCTCTGCCTGACAACGGGGAAGAAACAGCCACCCTTGACATCTTTTTTTTTTTTTTATGCGTATTTGGACACATGCCATCATCGCGCCCGGAGTGCATTGCAGTGGCTGGTCCCCATCTCCTCACCAGATTAGTTAACTGAAGGATTAACAGGGTTGGGGGGGGTTGCCCCGGCATTATTTCTTATGAATTTTAAAGTAACACTGAGCAGCTTAGCGAAATCAGAATGAATTAAATTCATTAGCCGAGGCTGGTGACAGTAAGCAACACGGCAGAGGGCTCAGGCTGGGGCTGGAACAGGCAGTGGTATTAAGACTTACTCTCCAATAAAGGGCCGTCACTCCAACCTGGCCCTGGGGGAAGACACAGAGGACAGGTGCAGAGCGGGAGAGCAGGGGAGGAGGAGAGGGTGTCATGACTTTTAGGAGTCTAAAGATCGCGGTGTAGACAGCTAGCGCCGTAAGGCCCATCGTTACAGATGAGGAAGTGAGACGGAGAAAGAGAGCCAGAGAGAGAGAGAGAGAAAGGAAAGACTTCTCCCACAGTTTCCCAGTGTCTCCGTTAGGTTCAATCATAACCCCAGTGCTAACCCTAGCACAATGTAAACACGCAGGGTTTAGGGTCACCTCCATTCTAACGTCTGTCAATCAAATTGATATGCTGAAAGCACCTGGATTTGGTAGCAGTACAGAAGTGGTACCTGTAGTAGATGGGCCCTGTGTCTGAGGCCTGTTAACACATCAGATGGATTAGCAAAGAGAGTGCCAGGATGCTAATCCCACTCCTGGCACTGAATGGGCCACAGGAGGGGGACGAGAGGGGACAGGAAGGGAACAGGAAGGGGCCTGGTTGGGGCGTAATCCCCTACCCTCCCCAGGAAAGGGGGTACAGGACAGGAGGTGACCACCAGGGCACCTGCCAATCTGGCTGGATGACATGGCCTCGAGGCCTGGGAAATGTTGTATGTGGTATTAGTCCGGTTAGGGGGGTGGGGGGGGGGGCTTTCCCTGTTTCTTTAAACGTGTCGCGTTCACGGACAGAGCTGAATTATGGATATTTGATTTTTGAAATGGCACTGAACTACCGAAGGAATCTCACTGACTGAAACCTGCTTTGCTTTTAGCATATCTCTGTCGATGACCTGACGCATTGTCGAGTTAGGAAATGGTGAAGATCTTTCTGTGTGTGCGTTTGTAGCTGTAGCACTGTTGAGACAGGCGAATATATTCTGCTATGAAGACGATTTGCACAGGGGCACAATCCAACACATTTCTGGCCATCTCTTGTCCATCTCTACCGCCAAACCCCACCCTTAAGGAAGACTGTCCAAGTGCTGTGGGCCCAGTTGGAGTCTCTTGGAACACACACAATGTGGGTTGTTTTTCTCCCCCGAGCTAAATGCATCAGACAAGCCTTTACCCTTCAGACACAAACACACAAACAAACACACACGCAGACACTGTCCTTTTGAGTCTTTTCCCAGACTGTGATGTAATACCTCTCATCTGAGTAAGACGTGTTACACAGACAGACAGACAGACTTCTTTTTAAATGACAAGCACTTGGACTTTCCAACATTAACATATGCTTCCACCTGGGTTTCCATGATCAGGAAGGCTTTAATTTTAGATGGCGAAGCTGGGATGGCAATACTTGGTTTATATGAATTATAATGTACGCCCCGACGGTAATGAATTGACATGGCTCGAAGTAAACGTACATTAATAAAGACGTTTAAATCATCCCCCTCCATTTCCCAGTTCCACACCTAGCCTGTTGCTTCACTTTCCCCTCCAAGTGTCTCCACAGAGCACCAGCCGAAACTAATTCGGTGAGGAGAGACTCTCCTCAGACGGCAGACAAGAAAGAAAGTCACGACACTCTCATTTGCACGGTAGTCAGCGGTAACACAATACCACGACGGAATTTCTGGAATTTTAGGAGAGTAGTCTGGGGATGGCGATGTCACAGCTAAAAATAAAGCCAGCGTTTCTTTCCTGACACTAGCACAAGGGCCAGGAGTTTTACCCCAACTCACACTGACATTAATACTGGAGTCCGGAGTTGGGGATGGTTTTCTGTTATTAGCAGGACATGTGGTGGAGGTGGAACAGCGCGGGGATAGGAGGGAGAGACGGAATGAGGGAAAGGGAGGTGGGGAGAAGAGGAGCAGGGGGATTGTGGAGGACAGAGACGGGAGCCAGGCAGGGTCGGACTGTTATGGTCAGGCTATGTGTGTTTATACAGTGATGGCAGAAAGAAAGAGAGAACCAGAGAGCTAGAGAGAGAAAGTGAGAGAAACGGTCCACTTTGGCCTGTAAGAGCAGATCCAGACCAGATGGGGGTTAAAGTGGGGCACGGGGGGGAGACGGAGAGGTGGAGGGGGAAGGGACATGTCTGTTCCAGAGGACCTTATAAGGTTTGGATCACTACAAAGGACAGGACAGAAGACTCCAGAGGACCAGATATCAGCACAACCCTCCACGCTATATCAGAGGAATAGGGATAAAACAACAACTACACAAGTAATGCGTTCCATATCACAGGTTGGACAGAAACCTCTCAAAATGCCCTTTAAGGCATCACTCAGTCAGTGGAACATCGATTCATAAGCACTGAAAAATAGTTCCTATTCAAAAAAGATCATGGCATGAGCCCCATTGACTATTGGCTGCCGTTTTGAGAGGTGTGAAAGGCTTCTTTTAACAACCACCTGTAAAGGGTAATCAGGCGTACCGAACACAGTCAGTAACAGTACCAGCCGGGGTGTCCCAACGCCGGCACCAAACCAGGGGAACCACGTCGCAAT
>JACXGK010000858.1:67501-87426 GCA_016801125.1 Novumbra hubbsi
CAAAGCACGGGAGAAGCACTGTGACGGACCGGCTCACAACGAACAGGCCCAGAGCGCCGTGGCGAGAGCCAGAGGAGAACCCGCAGGGTCCGGTCACGCACCACAACTCTCCAGGACCGCAACCAGAAGAACCATCGTTCTGACCAAGCGCGGTTACACAGTTCACAGCGAAGTGGACATCAGGGTGCTCATCAAACACTGTCAACGTGGACTAAACACACTCGCTCTCTTGGTCGGAGGGATTCGCTCTTTCTCTCAAGCTATTGTCAGCGGTCTGGGGGACCATTTCAGTGCTTCCCTGCAGGGATGCTGCTGAGCTGGGTGACCATGCAGTGATTCAGCCTCACAGAAGACGGGAACATCTTAATGGGTTGGAGCTTGTACTGTATGTATGTACTACATGTATGTCCAGTATGTACTTTATATACTGTATGCATGTCTATTATGTACTTTATACACTGTATGTATGTCTAATATGTACTTTATATACTGTATGTATGTCTAATATGTACTTTATATACTGTATGTATGTCTAGTATGTTTGCACTTTATATACTGTATATATGTCCTGTATGTACCTACTGTATGTGTCCAGTACGTATCTACTGTATGCATGTCCAGTATGCATGTACTGGATGTATGTACAGATAGCAGATGCGATGAGTTTGACTCTTCCTGGCAGTTAAACTGAGATGCACACATAGCATAGTCCATAGGGAGATACTGTAAGCTGGGCTAACCCTCACTGCAATAACACCAGGGAAACATTACTTCCCTGAAAGGGAAACACGAAAAGAAACAGACAGAGAGGGACAGAGCGAAAGAGGGAGAGTCAGGTGGCCTGTACTCTAAATCAGGTATTCCCTTGTAATAAAGGGCTAAATAGGGCACTGATGTTTAAGTAATAACACACAAGCTTAGGGCAGTCCTTAGACACAACACAGTGCGGAGTGCTTGGACCCTGTATTGTTGGCAATAAACCACAAAATCCTGAGATGCTTTACAGCTATTATTAACTGCACGTATATATGTACGGCATTGACATTGGAAACGGATTGAAGTGAGACACTAGAACACACCATAATCTGACTGCCGAAGACAGCTAGCTGAGCAGCACACACACACACGAACACACACAAAGCCAGAGACAGGAACTTTACACACTCATCTGTGTGTGGTTCAGCGGATCCAATCCAGCTGTAGAGGTTGTGGCCATTCATACACCTTTAGCCTGGTAAATCAGCCTGTAGAAGCCTGCAAGGCCATCTTGGTCACGGACATGGCTGATACCTAACCAGAACCCTACAGCCCGAACCCAGCTCCACCGTCTTCTGGAACAAGGGCCAACTACCACCCACTGGCTTGTTGGTCAAAAGTAGTAACCTCAATAGGGAGTAGGGTGCTATATGGGCCACAACCTGTCTTCTAACCTCTCATTGATAGACAAGCATAGCCGTATCACGGAACATCAAAAACACAGAGCGTGGAAAAGACAGAGAGGGAAGAGGGATAGGGAGAGAAAGGGAGGAAGGGGAAGAAAAGAGAGAGAGGCAGAGGGAAAAAGAGAGAGAGGAGGCCTTACACAAGAGGAGAAAACAAAGGCACAGGACACGCAGGAGAGGAGGAAAAAGGAGAGAATATGCAAGCGTATTAATCAAAGCGACCAGGCAGACATTTTGTTAAATTGCTCTGGGGAGAATGCCTTGTCTGAGAGAGGATAGGAGAAGAGAGGATTTATTTACACCGCATAATGACATGCCTCTTGTTAGAGGTACACACCACTTCCACAGTACAGATCTGCTTCCATTATATATATATATTATCATCCGGTTACATTACATATGGATCTAGGTTTATTCTAAATGATTTTGTAACCAGGTGACATCAACTCCATGTCATATTCTTTAGAAAACCTAAATAGCTCCGTAAAATACTAGCAACTCGCAATTTTCAAAACAAAATGCGTATGACCGGTCCGTCTGCTTAATCCTCTATTTAAACGGATCTGGCGTGGGGTAAGAGACATACATATCATTTCTATTTAAACGGATCTGGCGTGGGGTAAGAGACATACATATCATTTCTATTTAAACGGATCTGGCGTGGGGTAAGAGACATACATATCATTTCTATTTAAACGGATCTGGCGTGGGGTAAGAGACATACATATCATTTCCCGCTAACTACCTTATAAAATATAGATTATTCAAAAGGTCTGAAGGAGAGGAGAGCTGAGAAGGGAGTGTGAGAAAGAGGGAGGAAGAAGGCTTTGCGGATGTTGTATAGACAGCTGCCAAAGAGAGAGAGGTGTTGACAATCTAACCAGGGTGTGTGATGATGATGATGCCCATATCGTCAGAAACATCCACACAGAGTCGTCAAAAAGACTCACTCTAACTCCTATCTACTGCCTAACCCCACCCCCCACCAACAACAAGACACACACACACACACACACACACACACACACATTTAAGACGGCTTCTCTCTCGCTCAGACCTAAAGTGCTGCATGCCACCGGCACTCACAGCCTAAGAGCTCCCCCTAGCAGGTGAAATGAAGCAGACCTAGAGAGGGAGAGGGAGAAAGGGAGAGACATGAGAGATGGGGGAGAGGGAGGGACAAAAGTGAGGTAGGGAGGGACGGAGAGACTTCGGCAAAGAGAAAAGCACATAAACGGCTAACATCAAGTTACGACGCTCAGAGATCCAGTAGCGGCAGACCCTTGACGGCGTCCAGAAGTAAGCAGAGCCTCTGGCACGCAGGTTATGCAGACGTACGGACGGGGTGGTGGTTCAGGGATGGTTTGGGTTCTTGGGTTTATGTCAGGAGGAGGGAACGCGGTGCGATACCACGGCCTTTTAGCGGTGCGGACGTCGGTACAGTACCACAGCCGAACCAACAACCAACGAATAAAGAAGAATGACTTTAGACATACTGCTGCCTGAAACCATTGTCTTTCACTGGATACTCAATTATTCACTACTCTCAAGATGCTTTTTGTGTTTGCTCTCTCACACACACAAACACGCTCTCTCTCTCTCTCTCTCTCTCTCTCACACACACAAACACACACCAATGTCAGTAACATCATGCTTGAGGTAAATAAGTAGACATTCCTTAATCAGCTTCAATATTAGGGATTCCGGCCTGACTCTTTCATCCAAGCTCTGGGGATTTTACGAAGTGACATTTCATGGTACCTAAACTAAATAATAATATTCATGCTGTTGACGAGATCCAAAAATCAGGGCCAAATAAGAATTAAAGAAGTTCGGACCCAAAAAGTTCTCTGACTTTAGATGATTTGAAGGAAAATGCCCATAGTTTAAAAAACATAAAACATCTGCTTATTGTTTCATGGGATAATGTGTTTCTTTTTATTCGGCTTCATACAGATGTTCATTTTCACAGTTACACAGTAAGACGAGCAGCAACACCTCCACCTTAGTATGAATACTATTCATTCCTCTGTCGGTCAGTCTGTCTGTCAGTTTGTCTGCCTAGATTCTCTACTAAACAAAGGCCAGTATAGTGGTGTTCTCCTCTAGTTCCTCTCATCTTTAAATAGAGTCGACTGCAATTACACAATTATTTGTGTGTGTGTGTGTAAATTGTGTGCGCGCACGTCAGAGGCTATTATAGGACTTACTTATTCCAATTACTAAATACTTTTAATTGTTGCAAAACATTATATCACAAAATTAAATACCAAAAATGCCACTGGTTTAAGTTTTAACTCAGGAAACTCACTTGGAATAGCTTGTTGAAATAGTGTAACTATTTTGCATGAACTCAATTAAATCATTTTTAAAAGATACACATTTTTATTTATATTATTTCTTGTGGGAGAAAATGGAGCAAATAAAAGAAACATAAATGTGTATTTGACTCCACACCAATATAGAGTCTAAAAATATCTCAGCATTTATCGACCATCAAAAATAACACACCTAACGTTGAACATGTCGTCTGAAGACACATACGTTAATGATTGAAAACAAGCTTTAATTTCAAATGTCCCTAAAATAACTCACTCAAACAAATACATCCAAGTAGCACTTGGAAGAGTTTCAATGTGTCCCACAAATTGAGCAGCCGGCTGTTAAGCTTACAGAGGACGCGTGTTGTAATGTGGCACACACAACCCCAGGCCTGCAGCCGAGCCAGTGAAACTATTGAAGTGCAACACTGCAAAGTTTGCACATCTCCCAGCCTCCTTTTGTGAAAAAGAACCCATCTGAATGATCTAGTGCAACTGAACATGTAGAAGCTGTCTGTCTCTAAAGCAAGGATAATCTAGAGGAAGACCAACACTAAACTCCTATTGAATAATAAGGACTATGTGTTGATTATCAGAGACACACAAACACACACAAACAAACAGATGTTCTACTAAGTCAAAAATGAAGGGCGACGAAACAAGTACGAGCTGACACATTATTTCACTGTCATACCAATCGTATTAGAAATGTTTTTATGCATTTAAACAAGTCACCAGAATAAAGAGGTTACTCTTTTGACTGGATAAATCTAATTTAATTTACACCAGGATTCAACTATCGCAAAATGATTTTTGCATCATGTGATGTGGGTATCTTAAAATGTATATTGTCTTATAGGGCGTAAAAATGAATAAGTACATTGTGGAGATCATCCTACGTGCATGAAATTTTGCATAAACTGCACATGCTTGTAGTGCGTGTGTGTGTGTGTGTGTGTGCGTGTGTGCATGTATGCTTGCTTCCAGACAGGATTCACCTGTTAGATGTTCTGGTCGGGTGACGGTGGTCTTGGGGTGTAGTGTAAAATTCCACTGCAACTTTCACATCTCACGCCAACGCTCATACTTTAATATGAAAAAGACATGTTTTGCACGTTCACAAACACACACACTCACACACACACACACACACACACACACATACACAAAGACTAGCATGGATTCAGAGCAGCTTCTGATAAAAAGCAGGGTCATTAGGCTGTGTGTGTGCGTTTGATCATAATGGCAGGACCCAATATGAAGCCGTTCGCATGTTCATATTAACCCAATGGTCCTCTTAAAGGTATTTCTACACTCAGACTGCCATTCAGACAACAGTTTCCTTCCAAAATGTGTGTGCTTGTCACGTTTCCTAAATCCCCTCAGACATAATCTACATCAGATCCGTAACACAGCCCCAACTCCAACCCTACCCCTCTCTCCCTCACAAAGACATACAGACACAAAGACATACGTGTTCTAGCCGTTTCATCTAGGCCTGATAACTTCGCTATGACACGGATGCCATATATAAAAGTGTGTATCACATAAGGCAATTGGAAATGCTTAACTGTCTAGTGGGAGGCAGAGTTTGGTCAGGGTGAGATGGCCGGGCTTGCCACTCCGCAGGCTAAACTAAACATTGCTGTTATTTGAATCAACGTGTGTGTGCCAATGACAACACTGGTGGATGAATACAGGATGGGACGACTGGCTGAAGGAAAAATCTCTGCATGTGATAAATGATGGTAGGATGACTGGAGCTGCAGCCATCACAGACAGAACTGAGTCCAAAGAACCGACTCAAGAGCCTAACTGGTATAGACACACACACACACACACACACACTGCAAAGCACATATAAGATAGAGAGGAGAGAGAGACACGCAAAAACACCATGCGCCACACACACGCAAAGATCAAGACAAACACAGACAAAGATTGGCATTCATGTGCACACACACACACACTAAAATGATTAGGCCATAAAAGTAAGACTGGTGTGTGGGAGAGAATGTGCAGAGTACACAGTCCTAACCCCAAACAACACAAAACATATTGGACTCAGATGACATCACTCTGGAAGGCCGCTGTTCTAAGTTGGCTGGCTGGATTAAACCAGACTTCAGAACAGGGTAGAAGAAGACAACGTAGACGATTTAATTGCTTTGAACATGGTCTCACCTATGCCTACTTTTTAAAATGTGGCCAGACTATCTTTCTTTCACAGGACGTCTTGTGCTTTGTAGTGTTCTGGGTATCTGACTCTAGTTAACGTTAAAAACGTTGTAAATAAAACACTTAATTACGTAATAAATAATAAATAAATAGATGTTCCATACGCGCTAAAATATACCTACAGTCGGGTAAATATTTTCTCATAAAATGTCCGCGTTTCCTGCTAAATCTTTTCTCTGTACTCGTCTACCTTGACACGAATCAGCCGTTGCTCTGTGCATGCAGCGTTCCTAAGACACTGTCGCCCCATCTCCTAACCGCGATGTTTCTGCCAGCTAATACAATTGTTCTGTAGTGCAGGTCGCCTATAGTATCCGAGGCTATACGTATCGACAGCGGCACAAGTCAAAAACTAGAAAATGTACAATACATTAGTAGAAGACATACAATCGCATACAAGGACGTGTGGACACACACACACACACACACACACTTCTTAAAATGTTTAAATGTTTTGTGAAACTCATGCTGAATTCAACGTCTTGAATCTAAAATAGCGTTATGCAAGCACAAAAAGACACGGAGATGTCCACCAATCATAAGGCACAAAACGGCACAAAAAGCAGACCCCACAAAACGAAACCTTCTAAGAGCATAAATCAATAGCCTGCCAAAACAGAAAGTAGGCTACTTACTTTCCTTTATCTAAGAAACTTGTAAAAAATAAAATATGAATGTCGGCTACATTTCATGTCAATGCATTCCTACATTATTTCAAGTCTTAACATCGCTTTTAACAACGCAATTAAGATTAAAAAGCGTGAAAGCAGAGTTAAAGAATGAATAAGGTGGCATGCGTTGTTTTACGTAGATGTCACGAGGATGTCAAAGTAAGCCCCAGCATCCGGAGAAGAAAACTATATAAAATGTATATATTTAATTCATTTTTAGAATTAAACATATATGCCTATTCTGTTGTCTGCATGAAAAAAGTAATATCAGTTTTGTATGCTGGATAAAAGTTTGGTGGTTTGGTAATGTTTTTCTTTTATTAGTTGACTAAAATAAATGCATTTCTCCGTTTTGGTAGGTTACAAGATTCTTGGCTTCAATCATGTGTGGTTTCATCTTATAATGGAGTGGCATAACCATTCATTTCTATTTACTATTATGACATTCTTAGAAATGCTTGTCTTATAGCAGCATACGTGTACGACTGTACTACTGGAACATGAAATCATGTTGAAACTGAATGATGTTACTATAACATGAAACTTAGTGAATTCTTCAGTTCATGCACTAATCAATATTCATAATTTCTTTAAGTACACAGTAAGAAAGCAATTGTCCCAGATATGTCAGAGGTCCATCCCCTGACGCAAGGTTTTACTTGGCGTTCTACTTGGCTGTGCAGCCAGAGAGTACAGTACCTGACGGCCTATAACTTGCACCAACAATAGCACTTACACGAATTTTACACAGTTAAAATATCTGTTCTGATGTGAATGCTTGTAATGGTGACATTTTCAGTGAAATAACACTTATTTAGTATACTTTTAACATGGGATGGGTATTTTTATTCAAGCAGCATTAGCCAGTTCAAACTATTATGTCATGCATAAAGTCCATGATAATTAATTTAAATGTGATACATAAAAAGACGTGTTGCAATATAACATGCTTATTCATTTTTTACATTTAATTTAATTTATTCGATTAATTACAGTTTATAATGTCATTATTAATGAACTATTAAAAACGTTTCACATTTGATATAGTTTCCCAAACGCTAAGTCACGCAGTGAAGAGTTCACTGGGTACTCTCAGTGAAGTTGTTTAAATTAGCCAACTGTGGGAGTAAAAAAAATGGTATATGAACTTCCGCTGAATGTAAAAATGAAAATAAAATTGAGTAATTCTCAGTAGGCTAATATTGAAAACAGGTAGGCTACTTACGTGCTATTAATTCTCTCTGTGACACGTGCTGTGGGTTCCCCTGCTTGCGACGGGACATTGCCCTGGCATTTACACTGGCATTGCCCGGAGACCAGCACTCTGAAGGATGGGCACGCTTCCCTCCTATTGCCTCGTCCTGCTCCGGACTCAACTTTCCCCGAGACCTCCACAAGACAGGGGCTCCTGCGCTCGGACCGCCGGCCGGGGTGGGTGGTTGATCGGGCGTCGTGCTGTAGGCTAGTGTTCCCCTCGTTTGGAGATGCGAAAATATATTTTGCGTTTCGCCTCGTCGGTCCACTCTGCCCTTCTGTTTGCGGGAATAGCCCGGGCTAAAGCCTACCTTCAATTCACCTTCTCACTGTAGGTTACTCAAACCATTTGGCAAGAAGTGAGAGAAGTGAGATCTGTCCGAGTATAAAAAAGACAGAGATAAGCAGTGGGGAAAAATATCCTTGGATGTTAGACGGTTGTTGTGAGTGACAGTTAGGATCAAACCCTAGCGACTGTCCCTCTACCTAGCGAAAGAAGAATCAGAATGCGATGGTCAGTGCGCGCGCTGACAGCTCGGGTACGCTCAGTATCACTGTGTCCAGTAAATGGCTCAGCCTCTGAACTGCGATTTATTTCGTTTCTTCTTTGGGAAAAAAATAAACAAAAAAAATGGCTATGACACACAGTTGCAGTAATTGTTGATTAAATTTAACAAAATTATGAATCCATTTTTTCTTCTCTGGAACTTGGGTATCGCCAAGTGATGGGCACTTCTGTTGGTGCAGCCTTAAGCATGCAATGCCAGGCAGGTACTTTTCAGTGTCCTCAACTCCAAGTGTTCTGTCCCTTTGTATGGCTCTGTGGAGACCGGGTATACAGGCTGCCACCTCCTTTCTCAATAAACCAAGACCTACACGCTTTTTTCTCCCCTTTCTCTGTGTAAGTGTGAAGATGGCGGAGTGAGTCCTGCTTCCCCCGAGCTCTCTGTCTCTCTGTGGCTAGTGCTGCCTCCGTACAATGGGATAAAATTCAAGTTCAAGTGCGGACGTGACGTTAAGTCTACAGTGAGAAAGAAAAATTGGAGACTGCAAGAGCACTGGGGGCGACTAGTGGTGGCTTTTCACAACTATCGGATCACCAACAGCAAGCAATGGACAGCGCGCCGTCACCGTCACAGAGAGAGCAGTGGACGGTGCGGTTCGCTCTCAATGCCTCAGACAGACACGCGGAAGAGAAACTCGCACTGCTCTGAAAAAGTCACGTATTATTTAATTTATTTGGAATAGTATTAACATTTTAAAAAACAATTGACCCAAATGACTCATGACCTAATACACTGAGACATTTACATCGTGGATTTTGTTTTTGCTCAGACCTGCTGGACAGTTTAAAGGGAACATTAAAATGCGTTAATTTTCACCCGTCAAATGTCAATTATTGGATATAATTTTGGATGGCGTTGGGTTAACATATAAGGTCAAATATTTTGTAAGTGGATGGCCCTTGTTAAGATGTGGCCACAAAGGTATTTATTTTATGTGCGCGTATTTCTGTCTGAGCTTTTCACGTTTTATTTTAGTATGAGATAGTAAGGGGTGGAGGCACTTGTCAGACTGATATTAATTTAAAGTTCTTAGAAACATAATTTATTGTATAGTCTATCTGGCTACATTATCCATTTAGAGAACATTTTACCCATTTTCTGGAAGGCGTCTCTTTGCGAGGTAATTTGACGGTGAAATGAGACATTTAAATAGCTCTTAATTTGTTCAGATATGCTATCATAAAACACCAGAATATCTTAACGCACTGGGAAATAATTTTAAAAAATGAACAAAATACTGGATGTAATTTTGAAGTTGATTAGTCATAACTGGCAGCAACATTTGTTTAACGTTTTAACAAAAAAACGTTGCCTTAGTATCTCTTAGAATCTCAGTTCTTCGCACGGATTAATTGATATACGTAGGCTATATTTCGATGTATTCAGAGTTATAGTACTATCCGCTACCAATGTAACATGACCAAGAACGCGCAAAACAAATTACAAGCATCGTATACCAATCAGAGGCCGATCAAATACAAAATGTGCCTGCGCGCTATCTTGCGGGGTTACAAAACACCTGGCAATGACTGTTTCGTTATTTGCAGGTCTTAGCCTGCCCAAGATTCCCGCAGCCAAATGTAAAAAGTGCACAATTATTGGATTATTGGAATTAATAAATATAAAAATTTACTTTATGATCCGGAGTGTGAACTATTAATAATAATAATACTATGGACTGTTCATGATTCCTTATTTATGAGTTCCAAATCAAAATATATTAGCAACATTCCGGATATTATATCTAGTTATTATGTGTTTGGTATCATGCGAGCATTTTATATTAAACGTGCTCCTTTGCCCTAATTCTGCACACTGGAGTTCATTTCCATCAACAGGGCCTTATCAACCTCATTATGCCAATAAATTAGAGGAAAACACTTCCAAGTGAAATTAATGTCAAGCTGAAAATGAGAAACAGATACTGGGGCCAAGAACGAGAAACCGATCCTGACCAAACGGTGTCTTCAGCATATCATGTGCAATGTTGATGATCCAGTCATCATACTCTGCACCTCCACCGCATGCCCGTGTGCGTGTGCGCGCGCCCGTGTGCGTGTGCGTGTGCGTGCTTTTTCTGGTGTGTGAGGGACTGGGAGACAAAGTAAAGTAGCGGGTTTTAGCAGAGCCTCTCCCTTCTCCATGCACAGGGCTGTGGTGCTAATCTCCTGCATGTATTAGAGGGAGCAGATTGACAAGACAGGAAGATAGTAGGTAAAGTAACTAAGACTAGGGTTCATCTAGGTATGAGAGTTAATGGAGATAGACCGGGGTTCATCTAGGTATGAGAGTTAATGGAGATAGACCGGGGTTCATCTAGGTATGAGAGTTAATGGATATAGACCGGGGTTCATCTAGGTATGAGAGTTAATGGAGATAGACCGGGGTTCATCTAGGTATGAGAGTTAATGGAGATAGACCGGGGTTCATCTAGGTATGAGAGTTAATGGAGATAGACAGGGGTATATGGTTGTTTGGCTCTGATAAAGATCTTTGGGATTTTTTTTAACAAATTAATTGAATCTGAAATGATGGCAAATAATTGCAATTCTTGTTGCAAATTGAAAACGTTTTAAATGATGCAAAGCAATCTGCTTCGAATTCAAGTAAGGAAACCTGGGGAAAAGATCAGCTATACGACCACATGTGTGCTGTAACACCACATTCATCTTGGTATGATCTATTGTTGCTTGCATATTACTGCATATTACTGCATATTACTGCATATTACTGCATATTACTGCATATTACTGCATGTTCTAACTCAAACTCCCCTCTACTTTTAAGCCAAACATGTTGTCAACCAAGGCTTTCGAAAACATTATTCATTAGAGTAAAATGGGATGCTATCGGAAAAAAACTAGAAACTTTTCATGTTATTTTCCAAGTGGAGGGAATCACAAGTGAGGAGTTCATGCCTTGAGCCACGAATGGTCTAAAACAAATCCGCTGGCCGTCCTTTGCACTATTCATTTCTCTCACACTCATTGGCTCAGCTGATGCCAACCTCCATAGCTACTTAACAGCCATCTTCACATCGCAGTAGCTGGATTGGTGACACTCCTCACACCCTCTACATCCACTTCCCTGCCCTCTTCCTTTGGCTTTGGGGGGTTTTAATTCATACAACACGGCATCCCACTGCTCCGTCTCAAGATGTTTATGCATATTTATCTCCATGTGTTGCCAGGTCAGGTATTCATCCACCTGCATCCATCGACGTCTTCTCCATCCCTCTGTTGATCATGGGGAAATCCAAAAGGCCTGCTATTCCAGGGGTTTTACCCCGGGCGCATTCACGGCGTTGCCTACCGGCTGAGCCTCCTTCACAACTAGATTAGGGGGAGAGAAGGGTTTGTTCCTGTGCCAGGTGCAGTTCCGCCCCACAGATCTTCCTGCTGAGGAACCATGAAATACGCCTCTTTAAGCCGCCGTTGCCCACGTACGGCTCGCTGCTGGCTGAGTGTGCCGTTACCCCGAAGCGTCGTGTAGCACAGCCACCACGACATGTTGAATGGACTTAGTTACTTTGTTCCGTCCTCCACGTCGCCTCGAGCGCCCTTCCCTTCTCCGCTCTCACCACTCGCGCTCTCGATCCATCTCCACGTCTCTGTTCGTGGACACCGGTCCCCTTCCCTCTTCTTTCTCAACGGCTCAGCTTGGCTGGAGCCCTTCGTTTTAGCTGTCTTCAGTAGGAGCTTGACAGACACTGAGCCAAGTGCTTCCCTCCTTCTCCTTTACCAGCATCAGTGGGAGGATATAAATAGACATTTTCACGCTCGTTTACAATAAAAAGAAAGATTGCAGGTTCTTCCAAATTATGTTTTTGTTTGCGCATATAACAGAACATCCAGCTCCTTTATCCTCACATGAGGCATTAGGTTGAAATGTAAATCACTGTCGTGTTTAAGACTTTAAGCGTATGCAAACAGTTTTTGGTTTTACAGAAAGTAACATCGGGATTAAGATTAGTGTTTATTTGTCAGCGCATCACTGTGGTGGAGGCAGTGGTCAGAGTTAAGCACTAATTGGAATGGATGGATGCAAACAATCCTGTTGGGTCATTAGAGGTGGAAAGGTCAACAACTGGCAAGCAGAGAGAGAAGTTCTCATCATCTGAACATATCATCATCATCATCATCATCAACCAGGTTAAGAAAATAAATCAATTTGTGAGTCGGTTGGCAAGCATGGCTTAACGGGGCTCTCAGAATGTGCTCCTTGCCCTTCTGCTTTCTGATTGGCTCATTAATCAGACACAAGTTGGGCAGGTGCAGTCCCCTCAGTATTGCATCATTTCCACCCTATTGAAAGATTCCTCTCTGAGTTGTGGACCATCAGTGTAATAAGTTGTGCACGTCATCGCCATGCCGACACTTCCTGGATGTAAATGTTGTGTTTGTGCCCCCTCATTCCATTTGCATATATTGTATATGCAGTGTTTGGGTTTTATGCTAATGCTAAATAAGCCATTTCTATGAGCTAATGATTCTAGCTAGCGATTAGAGGATAATTAACGGGATATTGAGATGTCCTTAGGATTCTTTAGATCACTTCGTTACTAAATCCCAACTTTATAAGGACTTGTTTTCACTGTCTGTTGTTTATGTAATAACAATGCATTATCATTAACTTTCTGTATATTTTGACTCAGAGGACTTGATGTTCCCTCCAGAAAAGAATATGAAACAGTTTGATGTTGGCAGACAGAGGGAGAGGCTGAGAGAATGGGGGGGGAATACGTCAGAATTCATAGCTCTGTAGTTTTAGCTTGAGGGACTACTTAAATATTAACCCCTATTTGATTTTTAATTGAACTGGTACCAGTGCTGGGAGATATGAATGTGATAGTGCTAATTCCTCCATAGCCCTGTAACGTCTCCAAAGCAGACTTGTAATGCAACAGTACCCTCTATTGGCTAATAGCTGCCACATGCAAATTCCTGGCCTCCTATCTACACACCCACTGCTCAGAGGCTGCAGTCACTCACCACAATTTGGGCCCCTCCTCTCCACCCTCTTATCAACGTTCCTGGTTCCACACACCCTATGCCTTCTCTCTGGATACACAGGGAAACCAGAGAAGTCTCATGTCGTCTTCGGTAGAGTACCGCTGTTTCTTTTTGTTCTAGAACTGTCTGACTGTCTCAGTCCATTTGAAAGTGAACGTTAAGTATGATTGATCACTTTCATTTGTCTGTGTTTGCCTGTCTGGTCTGTCTTGCAGCTACATGCCTTTGCATAGGCTCGTAGCCCGTCTCTACGCTCTGGCCAAATGAATATGTTAGGTTGATTTTAAACATTACCTGCCCTGAAATAATATTAATCTTGGGTGGCCAGATTTGGGTGTTAAGGCTTGAATAAAAAGAAAAAACTTGTGTTGGTTCTCATTGTATCTTCACACCAAGCGTCTTATAATAGATTTTGAAAGTAAAAGGCAACATTTAAAGTACGGAACGGTTCTCTCAAGACGTTTTCCTCATGGTTGTAACTGAGAGTCCCAAGTGTTTGAGGGGGAGTGAACTAGCAGCGAGCAAGCCCTTAAGCACAATTAAGAATATCAAAGTTGAAATTATTCCTTTTAAAGGGAAAATGCTAATGATAGGTTTATTTAGAACAAGTTAACCCATTCCGCTCTGCAGAAGCACAGGCACTCATTATGAGAACACGTTGCTTCTTCCTTTTACTCTTAATCAACAAGGGTTAGGGTGTTTTTCATTTGTAAAAGAGAACTTTACTGTCAGAATAAATAATGTTTTTACAATTAAAGCTGGCATCCTTAGTTTTCAACAAAATGTTTTCGATTTGTAAATTAATGATACATAAACATTGATTCTTTAATAATATAACCTATAAATGCCACATCAACTCAGTTCAGCTGTCATACAGCACCTGCACGTTAAATATACATATTTTATGCCATTGCTTGTATGAACATGTACATTTAAAAAATACTGGTATTATAATGCAACATGCGGAATGGCCTGTGTCCAACCAGCACTACTGGTTGTGTTGCTGATCTGGATTCTTCCTAAAGACTTTGACCACAGCCCACTTGTTACTCCACCTGACTTTACTGATCTTAAACTACTTCAAATGTCTAGGCATTGAATTGTGTAAATGTCTAATACCCCAGGGAATGAAGGTTATAGACATAAACCAAGGTTCCCTTTCAGTAAGTCAATTAAGTGCCACAATGGAGACAAAACACAGTGCCGCTATGCCGCCAAGGTGAAAATCAGGCACAAGATGCTGAAGAAACCAACCCAAAAAGAAGGGCCATAGGACAACAGGCCCAACGGGCAAGGCTGCCAGGTCCTCCACCCCACATGTAAGAAGCAAAAAGGGCACCGGGCCAGAGGGGTTAACACAAAGGTGAAACAAAAAGAAACATAAAAAGACGAAAAACATGAGCGCCATACAATTTTAAATAAACTCAGCCGTAAGACAAAAACATCACAGGACCGGAGTCCCCCAGTCAGGTTTTAGACCACGCGGAGGCACAACCATGTAGATACTGCAAGTCGCAAGGGGCTGAAAATGTTTTGAAACATGCAAGTATCCATCGCGACACAAAGTGTCGCGAACCGACTTGCAGAAAGGAAACCGAATGCTCCCCCAGACACTGAGTCACACGGCCTTTGCAGGGGAGCATAAAAGCATTCAATTACTTTTCGGGTTCTCCAATAGTTTGAATGGACCAGACGGGCAAATTACGAGGG
The DNA here is from genome assembly GCA_016801125.1 of Novumbra hubbsi. NCBI lineage: Eukaryota > Metazoa > Chordata > Actinopteri > Esociformes > Umbridae > Novumbra > Novumbra hubbsi. Next base: position 82,716 of record JACXGK010000858.1, read on the forward strand.
AACACTAAAAAATATGTCCAGTCAGCGGCAATCCTTTGGGGGAAAAGAGCTTGTTAATGAGAGAGGTTGATGGAGACTCGTGAGAATTGTGCAAGCTGTCCAGCAAACTACGAATAGGCGCAGTAAAAATAATAACGGTGCGGCATAACAGTGTTTTGCAGGCCAGCATGTCAGAGCCCACATCTCGTTAGTCCTTCTCATGGATGGCCCACTGTAGCAAAAGACCACATTGGGTTCCAATCCTAGCCACTAAAAAAGCACAAAGTCAGTATGTGGTGCAAGCAGCATGAGTCATTGGACGCCAAATTGCCTTCAATGGTACAGGTTGGTGTCAGTTGTATAATGACCAGCAGTGTCGGCTCTCATCTTGACCAGAAGCAAATTTGATTTGGGGCCCCCTCTCCCCTTGCAGTCAGGGGCTCCCTAGATGTCAGGGGCCCTAAGCGGACGTTTATTTTGCTAACGCCTAGAACCAGCTCAGATGGTCTAGGTAAGGTTTTCCGGTTCCACAACAGGACTCAGGATTGAGAAACATTTGAAAGCTGAAACGTCTTTACATTGCGGTTGATCGTGCGCGTTATTTCATGGCTACAGTTCACACATTTTATACTTACAGTATGAGAATGTGCCAATGTCAAACAGCTCATATAGTCATATATGGTTTCAAGAACATGACCGTTAGTTCAGTTTATTTAAATTAAGTAAAATAAAAACTAAAAACACGTTTATGTTTCTCAATATGACATTTACTGGCACCAAAATTGTATTACTCATGCATATACGGGCCATACGCATCAAGGTCGGATTTATTACGCTTTCCTGTGTTATCAAAATAAAAACATCACTTGCAGCCCTAGGAATTTTGAACTGGTGGAGCAAAGATGGAGCTAGGTGTGTGCACACATACTCAAAAGCAGAGGGTGGCACAAGTTGTAATTGTCAAGGAACTAGCACTGTCTTAACGTTCTAGGTCTCAAATAATATCCTATTGACTTTGCGGTGTACCACTTCTGATCATGGGTGGTTTTGAAGCATTGTGAAATAAAGCTGTCTGGATGCTCCAAGAGGCTCTAGGATGTTCCAAGCTTCCAGCATGGAGTCAGGATCCAGATTATCCACACACCAGACCAGGAGGCCGAGAGGCCAGGGCAAGGAGCACTCTCCAACCCCATTAAATGAGAAATAAACCAGGTTGGGGGTTACAAGGGGCCCCAAGATCTCTTTAGGAAGCCCCCCTTTACTTTAGGGGAACCCCAAAGGGACATAGCACAGTGCTGAGAGGCATGGACCACGTATAGAGCCTGACTAAATGCAATTGTTGAAGAAAAATGGCAATAAGTGTCACTAAATCAGTTAGTTTGGCAGTTGGATAGTCGGAGCAGCAAGCTTACTTCCAGTGCTCCCATGACCAAGAGGAGAGGAAGGGGAGAAGGAGTGAGAAAGGAGAGGATTTGAGCACACGCCTTAAAAAAAAAACAGAAAAACACCCATGCCGATTTTAAGACAGATTTGTAGCCCACATTTTTGGCCAAGATTTTGCTTTTTCCTTGTGATGATTGTCAGCTCGACAACCATCTGCTCCTGGAAGAAATGTTTGTCATGTTGGAAATACTTTCTACACCAGTTTTAGAAAGACACTCTTAATGTTAAAGTTCACCCATACTGAATGTGTTCAATTCTTCTCTAAATTGACAGGAATGTATTGACCCAAGGCTCAAATAATAAAGCCAATACATGTCCTGTCAAAACCAACAAACAAGTGAGACCGATTTTTCCTACTACATGCAATAATAATAAAATGTTCTGACGTTAATAATGCATGTGTGAGTATATATACATGGGTGTACATAACCTAATCATAAACCACATGTATTGGGCTTATTTCATGGACACAGATTAAGCCTAGTCCTAGGCTAACAAAAAAATCGAACTCAATGGAAATCCTGTGCAAACAGGATTTATTGTGTGTGTGTGTAAATTTAGTGTGTGCGTTCTGGTTGCACAACAAACTTGTGGGGTTTGACACAAGCTAGCTACTTTGCTAGTCAGCTGGCATCTACGGTCAGCTAAAACAGATTTGATTTTAAATTGATTTATAGTTAAACATGTTGACCATGGTGAAGTGTATACAAGCATCTCACATCTATCCAATGAACAACTAGTCACTTTATTATAATGTGATAGCTGGCAAGCAAGTGCAAAAGATATCCAAATAATTCAAAAAACGAAAACTTAGGCCAAAACAACTGTCAAGATGAAACTTCAGCACAAAAATAAATTGGGAAAGGAGGTCTGACATGCTAAAAGCTTAAAGATACCTTTAACTCAATTGTGTGTGTGTTTGTACAGAAAAAGACGAATTGCTACATCACAGGTATGTACAGTGATGGATAGAATAGCCATCACTGTACATACCTGTGATGTACATCACTGTACATCACAGGTATGTACAGTGATGGCTATTCTATCCATCACTGTACATACCTGTGATGTACAGTGATGTACATCACAGGTATGTACAGTGCCGGCTATTCTATCCATCACTGTACATACCTGTGATGTACATCACTGTACATCACAGGTATGTACAGTGATGGATAGAATAGCCGGCATCTTCTGGAAGCCTAACACAAAAGCTACCCATAGTTTAACCTAGCACTAGATAACAGTCACCTCAGAGCTTTATATGGACTTCATTTACATGAAACAGTGCTCTGTGTGTGTGAGTGTGTGTATGCTATTGAGCTACTAAAGCATCATGATGAAATGATAAGCAATCATTTCACTACCATTTTAAATCCTGTCCTATTCAAACAGACACACAAACACAGTCTGTCAAGAGGGCTTTTGTACCTACACCTAAACTATAGGTTCAATTAAATATTTATTTGTGAAATTCAACGGTTACAATTCAACTGCCGATTCAGTTATGTAAACTCCAAACGATTGCTTTAGCTGGTTGCTCTCATTGAATACTTTCTTCAAGCAAAACTTCTAAATAGGAAGTTTGAAGAGACGTGGAATTTTTCTGTAGTTTTGGAGTCCCCAATATGCAGCGAATATATAAATGTGTCCTTGCTCTCTCGAGACCATGTAGCTTACTGTGTGATTGGAAAATTCCTTTGATACCATGGTTTGGTTTTCCTCTGACATGCTCAGTCAACGGTGGGCACCTAGAGTAGACAGGTGTGGGCCTGTCCAATCGCTTGAATTAATCACCTGTGTTCTTTTTTATTAAGTCAGTCACCAGTGTGTAAGTGGACGGGCAACATTGGAATCAGGTGTATGAGCGCTCGGACAAAGACAAATACAAGACCAGGCACCCCATGGAGCCCCCGGGACCAGGATTGGGAAACACTGCCCGCGGGGGACCCCAATCAAAATGCAGATCAATAGAAACGGGGTGCATCTCAGATGAAGTTCCAGGGTCACAGTACAGAGATCTGGATATTATGTCAATCTAAAACGTCACGAGGGTTAGGAATTTTCAAGCCTGTTTTGCTTGGCCATTTTGGGTTATTGTGTGTAAACTGATAAGGAAAGTAAACAATTGAATTCATTATAGAATACGTCTGTAATTACACAAAATGTGGGAAAAGTAAAGGCGCCTGAATACTTTCTAATTTTCCCTATGTTTCAGAGACAGTCAGTCATATTCCACACAAAACATTATTCCTACATTTTGTCAGACCTTACTAATTGTTTACCTGAACTTTCCAAACTATTTCAATACTTTGTATATCATACTTCACACAAATATCAGTTATTTAATATATACTTTGTTTTTTACATGGTGATATCAAAGTGGGGTAATGGGTCCATAAAGCGTGCGAAGCGTTGCTCTAGCAGGTAGGTTGAAATTGGATGGGCAACCAGGTTGGGTATAGTGACCGACCTTTGAACCCAGCGGCTTAGGCCCTGACATGACTTCCCTCTGTTCTCTCAAAAATATTTCCACTGTCAATTGTGTGGAAGCATGTAAACTGAGCGACGAGGCTGAAAGGGAGGATTACGTACCTTACATGGTCTGGCCTGCTGCTTCTGTTCGGACAGGACGATTACCACCAGGAAGTGGTAGGGACAGTTTAAACATGTACAGACACACACACACAATATCAAAACACGCACGTACGCACGTACGCACACACGCACACTGATCTGAAGGTGAATAATGGCGTTGCCATAGGAGACGGGCAGTTTCAGCGCTCCCCGAACCTCATCCAGCACCATCAGCACTCTGGAAGATTAAGTCTTCCTACCTTTCCTTATCTCACTTCCCTCCATTCCTCTCTCTCTCTCTGTTCGTCCTGTTCTCTCTCCACCTCCCCCTCCGTACCGCTCTCTTCTTGTCTCCCTTCACCCCCCTCCCCGTCCCCCTGTCCCGCTCTCTGCCCCCTTCAGCCCCTATCTGCTTGTTTCACGTTTCCCCTGCTCTGCATTCTGCCCCGCCTCCCGCCGACCCGGCGATTCATCAACGGCCAGTCGGCTGGCGGCGCCCACAGCAGCGCCACTACAGCGGAGGGGCCAACCGGGAACGGCCGCTCTGTCATTGGGCTTTATTATCGGGCACCTCATTGTCACTCCTGCAACGCTGTTAACCACGATCCAAAGCCACGCTACTTAGACTGGACTCACCAGGCACAGACACACGGCCCAAAGCCACGCTACTTAGACTGGACTCACCAGGCACAGACACACGGCCCAAAGCCAC
>JACXGK010000859.1:0-24823 GCA_016801125.1 Novumbra hubbsi
GAGGAAAACACACCAGACACACGCGTACCCCACCTGAGGAAAACACACCAGACACACGCGTACCCCACCTGAGGAAAACACACCAGACACACGCGTACACAGCAAAGCGCGTAGAAGGACCCGGGAGGCGGTGGCCATACAACACGCGGATTCTCCTTGACGTCGGGGACTCTCACGGTCCACGGCAACGGCGACCGCATGCTGTAATCGACCCCAGATCGGCAAACAAACACGAGGATGAGTCATCCGTCTGAACACCACGGGGCACAGGGATTGGCTACAGAGCGCCTTTTACAAAGAAAACAGGCTATTCAAAAATATCAGGACGGAGGGAAATCAGTCATTAGCTAGCCGGTTAGCGGGAGGTCTTGAGCAGTCAGACACAGACTCTGTGAAAAACCCTGGCCTAACATACCTACACCCACATACCGAGCACAAACGTGCGTGCACACACGCACGCACGCCATCACACCTCATTGATGCGGTGGAATTGCCTAGCTCTCCAATGCCGACCTAAAATAAGGAAATCATCGGCTGTGACATGAAATAGGGAGAGGCTCTGTGAGTGCTAAAGCTTTAATGGGGAAATAATCCTCACCAAGGACGGTCTGCATAACTGCACAGACAGGCAAGAACACACACACACAGGCACACAGGCACAGTTTTATCACTGGAACATGCCCGCATACGCTACTGCTCAGCACTAGTATAATGTATTACCCTCTGACATTTCCTGTATTGGAAAACTTGTAAAATGTGATTTAACAGCCAACCAGTAGGAGGTGTTAATGCGCTGAGGTTTCTGATTTCCCACTAAATCCCAAGACCAGCTAATTTACCAGTCTGTCCGATTATCTAAGCCTTCTGACATATCAATTAAGACACAGATGGAGAAGATTTTGCTCCCAGTTTTGTCTCAGTTGGGTTCAATGTCACTGGGGCTTCAGGTTACCATGCCAATAACAACAAAAAAAACGAAGTTAATTACATTTCCTTCCCGTTACGTCATTATGTAAAATGTGTCCTTTAGATCTGAAGGAGAGAGTCTTAGGTTACCTTCCTGGTGCTCTATACCCTCAGGCACTTGTATGTTTAAGTATATGTTGTGTCCTTCTTTTATTATGCTTGACACAGCAACACAGATACCATAGTATGTAAAAAGCACTGAGGAGTGGGAGTACTGGAAGGTCAGCTTACATACCTCACTATGACAAAAGATGTGCTCACGTGACAATTTTTGTCTCTGCTAAACTTTATTTAACACGGGAAAATCCTGTTGAAAATGTCTTGGTGTGAAGGCAGTGGCAATCAATAAAACATTACAACGTACAGTACAATCGCCACAATATAAAATGTACGCAGCCTACAGGAAACGTGTATGCTTCTCCTGAATAGGGTCATCTGTCAGCGTATAAAACTCACTGATGGGCCCTAACACATCTAGAAGAAGCATTGAACGTAAGCAATTCCACGCTTCTGTTGCAAGACAGTTGAAGGCCATATTAGAGTCAGTGAAAATGAATGTGCACTCTTCCCCTTATATATTAAATTTAAACAGAATGACTAGGATCCAAAATAATAACAACTGCAGGAACTCTGCGTTTATAATTGTGGATATCGACTTCACTACTTGTGACACAGTCGATGCCACTCAGGGCTATGGATCAGAAGGTTCACTGGCCACCATGGGCGAGCTCACTCTCCCTGTGTAATGAGACAACATCGCAGCGTTATATGAGCTTTCCGCAGACATCGATCAGCTTGGGCGAAATTAGATATTCAACAAGTTGATGCCATACTCGTAATCTAAATATGTTTGGACAACAAACTTTCCAAACATATTGCAAATGCACCACACGAACAGCTGGAAATGCATAACTTACGTGTCAGTCATCAACTAGACAAGTGCTCAAAAAACACGACAGCGTTACGTTTAGTATACTGATCATACTGGGTCAATATTATCAAAAATATATCGCTCTGAATCCTGTGCCAATGGTTCATGTTGACCATCCTAAACTTCTGGGAGACATCTCTGCCTGTGACATGATGTGTGTATTGGGGAAATAGGGTTATGTGGCGGAGAATGAGAACACATAAAAGACAGCACGTCGATATAAGTAGAAAAACGCAACTGCAAATGGTCAGTCTGGCCGCTTTACCTTATTGGGCTGTAGAGAGTCATTGTGGAGGCTTAGGCGCCTCTTAACTCCACCTCCTGGTCAGGTGAGCAGTGTGACATAAAGCAGAAAGGCAATGAACCTGCTTTAAAGCAGACCTGCCTAAGTCCTGCTGCCAAAGCCACTTTCTACCACTTGAAATGTCCAGCTTCTACTTTCCTGCTTCGAAATTTCTCCTTATTCTTCCTTCCTTCACCACCTCCCAGCTCCATCTTTGTTTCCTGCGGGGAACTTTGACAAACACTTTTCAGAAGAAAGCTGATGACTTCTGCACCTTATTTCCTCAGCCGGTTGGGTTCACTGGTCACTGGCACACTAAACTGCATTATCTGCTTTTCACCTACTTTCACCAACACACAACATGCCCACATGAACCGAACCAGTCAGTCTTCAATACTGGCTCAGCTCTCCGTGATGTAACGGAATCTCTTCACAACACCCAACCAGAGGAAATGGAGAGGTCAGCGTCGGCGCCGCTTACCCAAAGCTCGGTTCTAGGTCCTCAACTTTTTGTACACCATGTCACTTGGCTCTGTCATACCCTTAAGTGGTTTCTTTCATCATTGCTATGAAGATGACATACAACTATTTCTCTCCTTCCCTATACAAACACCCAGGTGGCAAAAGGCATTACTGTTTGTACTTCAGCCCACCACTTTAAGCTCAAATTCACAGAGCTGCCCTTCTTCCGCGGGGAGGCTAGACCGCTCCAAGACACATGCCCCGTGGCGGATGAATCCACAGGGTCCCCCTGCCAGAGTGCTAGGACTCTTGGAGTGACCCCAGACAACGCATTGGCCTTCCTCCCAAGCAGCACCTCCTACAGGTACATGCTCTGCAGCATTCATGGAGCACAGCCCCCACCGCACTCAGGACTGGCTCATTGTCTTGTCATCTACCAAGTCTGGATTACAGCAACTCACTGTTGGTAAAGCTGCCGGAAAGTGCCAAAACTCTTCTCTGTCCTTTCACCCCAATGCTTAAACCAATTCTCCTCAAGGCTAGGACAACAAGTCATTTTACTGTCCCTAAACAACAATCCATCCCATTGTAAATACTCAACAGTGCCTTTAAAGCCAAGAAAGTCAGGTTGCAGGGCAATATTACGGGTACATAAAACACCTTGAGCTCGTCCAGGAAATAACGTTGCAGGCGGGCTCAAGGCTTTCCTTTTTAAGCATTATGCACTGTGCCCAATGAAAGGTAGAAAGTAGTTTACTGTCCATCTTTTTTATGTAATGGTTGGACCACACACGGGGACATGTTGAGAACATACCAACATCTGGAGTCATTCATTGGAATGGCCTGTACTTCAGACTGAAGGCCAGAGGGTTATATGGCAGGCAGCCACTTGAAATTAAATGACTCCTGTCTTTGATTTTTTTATGATACCTTCAAGAAAATCTAGTAAATACATATATCAGTGTAAGAGAAGCAATTATTGGTACCATGATGATTTTCAGGATTGTTTTTGTATATCCACGAATATCGATCAGGAAGAACGTCACACTCCCATTCAATATAATGACGGATCCTATTATCAGCAGCACGGCGTTTGACTTTGAACTTCTGTTAGTTCAGTGAGAGATGCATTCTCCCTTATCATCAGCGGACAAGCTGCTATAACGTATAACAGCGTATGACCACTGATGCATAAAATACATATCCAGACGTTATCCGTCAAGTATCTGCAACATCCAAGGCTCTGGAAAAGCAGCCATAAGGCACTTAGCAAATCCACTTGTTAGGGGAGTTGCATGAAAGCAGGTAACTAACCCTAACTTGGCTGGGAGGGACAAAATGATGTACTAACACCTGCCAACATTTATACCTGAGGAAAAAAAGCCACTAATCTCCACCGTGACCAATAAAAAAACCTCAGACACTCCCCAAAGCAAAGCTTGACAGTTCTCACGGATTTTGGACAGGTCCTCCTCCAGTAAACCTGGAGCTGTCCCTGAAGTGAATTAGCACAGTACCTACTATTCTATTCAACGTCTCTCATTGCCTGTCACTCTAATTAGTTCACATACGCGCCTGACAGGCCGACACGACAGGTTGTCAGCACGGCTGACAGGAAAGGCACCTGGGCATCGGGACTGCAAATCACCTTCTGACTCCCGCTATTTGTGGCACTGGCAGCTGTAGCTAGAACTTTGTCACATCTACCCAAAGGCAGCCGACAATAGAATAAAAGAAATGCCAATAGAAGCCGTCCAAATGGCGACGCAAAGATCGGCAACATGGAGAGCTTGCAGGTCTCCGCTCTGCATCCCAGTCATTCGAGGAAACAATATCTTCGATGATTCGTCATTATAGAGACGGTGCTTCCATATTTTATAAGTCCATACACTTCTACCTGCAACGTGGGTTGCAAACCCATTTTATTCTTTATTGGATGGGTGTTCCCAGAATTATTATTCACGCGGTCAAGTCTTAAAATTAGAATAATTGCACTTTTCCTTCGTAGCTATTTTAGTTTTCTTCAATTTCAAATCACAAAATATGATATAGATATAAATTAATATAACATCACATTGGCTGCACTCTATTACTTTAATAGTGCATTACTTTTTACCAGGGCCCAAATGGATAGGAAATAAGAGGCCTCCTTAAAATTGGTTTATTCTGGAATAAGGCTCCAATTAAGATGTATGAAAAATCATAGAGGCTAATATATCTTTTTCATTGAGGCATGACACTTTTTCCCAATGTAAATCCACAAATGTTGTATCTTAGTGACCTGATTAGTTTTCTAACCCTTATAATAACATTGTGCCTCTAGTATGATGAGGGAAACAGAAACGTGTTTGTTCAAATGTTTTTGAAAGGGTTGATACAGTTCTTTTCTATTGTTTTGAGTTTGTTTAAGATTGCAATGCAGCCTTTGTTGTTCAAGATTAAATTAATGAATTCGGATGATGCTAATAATCTGAATCTAGGTCAAACTAGTCCTAGGTCAAACTCGCATGTGAAATATCTTACAAATGTGGATGATTATAGATTTACATTTACTATCCTACATATTCTCCTGAGAATACACAAGCTAATATGTACTTGAGCATTTGTCCAGGTAAGCTTTTCTTCTGGCTGCTCCATAGTCAAAGGTAGATTAATTTGCTATGTATGCTGAGGCCTACTTAGCCTAGTAGAACAGATCCACTAGAGGGAGGGGTTACAGTGAGGATCCCAGAGTACCTTCAAAGTCTCCCTTCGCTCTTTGGCCGTAGAGGCAATATTAAGCTTTTGGATCTGATTGTTATGTCTATCTGGGATATTAGTTTTTGATTATTTTGACTAGCCACAAAAGCAGAGTCAAACATGTCTAACAACCGCAATGTAGGTTTTTTTGTAATTGTATTTTTTTTATCTGTCCATGTGCAGACGCAGTGACGGTTGGTACAGATGCTTAAATCATCTCACCTTCTCCTTGCCTCCGCTTCAAATTCCGACAAAGGCATTAGAAATTCAAATTAAGTTTCCCAAAGATCCCTGTCCAGCACCACAAGCCTGGGACAACTGCAATTAAGCAATATAATACAAAGTTTGGAACCACACCATTAAAATGTCTAGTACTTCTTGTAAGTTGAACATAGGATGCTTTGTCTGGCCTGTGCCACTACAGTATTACAAGCATTGATGTTTGTAAGTTTGTTCACTTTGTTTTAGTGATACAAGCAGGCTATCCTATAAACGGTAACACCAAACAAAACAGAGCTAGATACACTGCTCCAAAAAATTAAAGGTACACTTAAATCACACATCTGGTCATGATGAACAAAACATATTAATGATCAAAATCTTCACTGTACTTTACTCTCTAACTGGACAGATTATTATCCCTGAAGTTCAATTGACTTGGCGTTACACTTTGATAATTACGTGTACACGTTTAGTTAGCTATGTGAATTGTCCAGCCGTTTTCCTTGCACCTGTTTCATTGATAACATCCCAGCAGCACCAAAGTCTGCTGCAATGACAAATCGTACCATTTTATTTGTTTCAGCAAAGGTTTGCTACCGGCAGATTAATTAAATCAACAGTTAATGTGTAACAATATACAGTCCTAGACCGACCCCGCTTTGTTGTCATCCCTCTCTGAAGGGTTCGATAAAATGACAGATGAGTCTATTTGTTTGTTCAATGACATGAAGGTCGTGTTCACGGTTCAGGAACAGGAGGCCCGGACCAGTATCCCCCAAGGACACTCTCAGATTGGGCATGACCACCTGAACTCATGGCCCTGTGTTTGATTTAGGACCCCTCTCACTGAGTGCAGCTGGCGAAAAACATGAATCATGACCTGGCCCTCGTTGCTGCCTACCCAACGGTACAACCTTTAGGCACGCCAGACGATTGCTGCAAGCAAAGGTCAACTTTTGCTTACTACATGAATTAATCCCATTACATGAATTACATTAGTGCCAAATGTAGTAGAGACAGTGGGACAGGATACGGAGGAAGGGGGGCTCAGACAAAGTGTGGAAAGGGGGAAGAAAAGTGAAAGAGAAAATGAAAGAACAGGATAAATTGAGAGATGAGAGTGAATTTCAAATAAGTGTGTGAGAAAGAACAAGTGAAAGTACCCAGATAGGGTTTGATTCCATGCTGCTCAGTTGGTATAGGTTGTGGGTTTGATTCACTTTAGGTATGTATGTCCTCGCTACTATAACGTCTATTGGGCATACACGCCCTCGAACACATCACCAGTCCCCTGAACACGGCTCACTTTCCAGCTCACACTCTTAAACACATTATAGATCCCCTGAACACAGCTCACTTTCCAGCTCACACTCTAGAACACATTATATTTTCCCTAAACACAGCTCACTTTCCAGCTCACTCTCTAGAACACATTATATTTTCTCTAAACACAGCTCACTTTCCAGCTCACTCTCTAGAACACATTATATTTACTCTAAACACAGCTCACTTTACAGCTCACTCTCTAGAACACATTATATTTTCTCTAAACACAGCTCACTTTACAGCTTACTCTCTAGAACACATTATATTTTCTCTAAACACAGCTCACTTTCCAGCTCACACTCTAGAACACACTATAGTTTCCCTAAACACAGCTCACTTTCCAGCTCACACTCTAGAACACACTGTAGTTTCCCTAAACACAACTCACCTCCCAGATCCCAATTGACCAGATTCTGATTAGCTGTTCACGCACCTGCATGTCACCGGCACACACTTTTTAGTTCAGTTCATTGCACCGCAACCTTGTGAGGTATTGTTTTTATTTTTGTGACAGTCTGAGATCAGTTTATCCTGTTGTATGGACTTTCCTTGTTTTTTTGTCCATTCTTGCTGATTGGGTGTGTGCCTATTCCTCGCCTGTGCCTTTGGCTTTATTATATTGTGACCTCTTGCCTGATCTCCCAGATTTTGCTGTTAGCCTATTCCCTGCCTGTACTGTTACCTCACTCTGATTACCTGTTATCAACTTTGGCCTGTTTTCTAATGCGAGCGCTGCGTCTAATAGAAATATCTTCACACTCCGCCATGTGAACGATAATACAAGCCTGAGTTGTATTACAGCTACTAAATGTGCTCTGAATAATAGTGGCGGGTAAATGTGTGCCAGTGGACAGAGAATAAGGATAGGTATTAGCCAAAAGACTATTGGGTCCCACTCAACATTTATAACAACTGGTAAAGAACATGTACAGAAGTGTGTGTGCTGTTCTGGAAATTAATATGATTATGATATAATAGTGGTTGTTATAGTTATAGTAATGGTAATCAGGCTTTTGGAGGTCTTCAAAGTTTACCTCTAGAGAATGTGCTGGTCATTCCATTATTAAAAAGCCTACCGACTTGTTCTGTTCTTCTGTGGTAGACCTGACCTACTCTGGAGGGACATTTTGGGTCATTATCTTGCTGAAGCATGAAGCCCTGGACAACTAGGTGTACATCAGAGGGTATTGTGTGCTGTAATAAAATGCTTTATTAGCCTTTTTGGTTCAGGGTGCCACTCACTGTGTGCAAATGGCCAACTCTGGATCCATCAAAATTGCCCCAGACAATTAAACCTCCTCCTCTATGTTTAACAGTTGGTGTCATACACTCTTTCACCTGTTCAACGGTGTACAAAAACCTTGTGAGATGAATAACATTTTCAGTTTTGATGATTTTCAGTTTTAGGCATTGAAGCTTTTTTCCTGTGAGCTGCTTATTCTGCAAGCTGTTGATCCTCAGTAACGTGTCTTCTGACTGGCTTTGGGTCTGCCAGCCCTCTTCCTGTCAGAATTTACTTCAGTTGTATTCAAAACGTATGTTTTTTATATAGACCGGCAGTGTTTATAAAATACCTAATTTGAGGTGGTTTTGTAGGTGAATCTGTAGTGGGTTCATTTTTATTATTTTAGTTTTTAGTATTTTTTATTTGGTTTTCACATTGATTTCAGTTCTAAAGTTTAAACAGCATTTCTAAAACATAGCTTTCTTTTTAACAACAACAGTGTTAGTGTATTTCAATCTAACTGCCTAGGAATGCCTTGGGGTATGATTCTGTACTCCTGAAGAGTTCAGAGGTCCAAAAAAGATCACACTTGTTTGTCTCTCTATGCTTGTGAGGACCTGTGGCCCAACCCAGAGCTAGAAATCAATTTTACCCAGCGAGTGTAACTAGAAGGATTCCTGTGGTGCAGACCTGAGGATCAAAGTGGAGTTCCAAGAGGAGGCTTCTTTATGCGTAGTCCTGTTCTCCTGTGAGTCTGACATGCCATTCATTCACAGCTTGTTTGGTCTTTCCCCTGTATGGTTCCCGGTGCCAACTGCAGAACAGGAAGCTGTGGTTAGCGTCGTCCAGGGTTGTTTCGTGTTTGAATGGGTGTGTATCTCTCTGGGGTTGGGGGGTGTAGGGGCGTGGGTGTCTGTCTGGGTTTGGTTATTTATGTAGGTAGAGTTCAGAAGTCGACACAAAAATGTTTGGCACCACTAAATAGGGAAATGTAGAGCAAACCATTTAATAACTAAATTCTTCTTGCCTTTACACTATACTTGACTGGTTAAATCAATTTGTGTTTGTAAATGTGGACCAAGTGAATCACAATTGAGCACATGGATGAGTACTATAACATATTGACTCAGACTTTAGCTATTGAGACTCTGATGGCCAGTATTCAACACGGACTCAAGTACAGGGGATTTGGGATTTAACTAAAGCTTTAGTGAGTTCTGAAAAATAGTACATTTTCAACAGTCTCTGAAGTCAGCACAATTCCTTATATGTTGACATGGAATGAAACTGTATAGGAAACAAAGCATTCACTCCAATGGTATGTAGTTTACAGAGCAACTTAAAATGTGTACTCAAGGCATGCAATTTTCCGTAATTTGTTTTTTATACTGACAGTAGATAGAAACATTGAATAAAAGAAGTCTCACAGATGTCTCACGTTTGTTTTAAATGTAAAATCTGTGTACATCAGCTAGTACTTGTGGATAGGTGTTCATGGCTATGTGCATGTGTACATATTTTAATCAACAGTGTTTCTGAGGTAAATGCCAATGTCTTTAGCTGACTCAAAAAAGTTCCTTGTTGAAATTGCTGGTTATCTGTTTTTTCTCTGACCTTTATCACTTTTAATTAAGATTCAGATCCTTCTGCACACACGCACATGGAGGTTTTGCACGTTAATGTATCTTTTGCGCTCTCTTGTTGTTGCCGTTCTTTCCTACACTGCTTCCTATCTCTCAACTTCAGATATTCAGGGGCTGTAATAACTGAAGAACGTCATAAAAGGAAAAGGAAATGCAAGCCTGTTAAAAGGCACAAAAATTACAACTTGTTGGAATTTATTTGGAAGCTTTGCGTCCTGTGGTATCAGGCACCAAGTCATTAGCAGCAGATCTTTCAGGTTGTGTAAGTTGCTAGCTGGAGCCGCTGTGGATTTAACTTGTTGGTCTAGAACAGGGGTCTCAAACCGGTTCCACGGAGGGCCGAGTGTCTGCGGGTTTTCACTCTCACCTTGTGCTTGATTGATTAATTATGTCACTGATTGGTTAGGTCTACCCTCATCTGGTTATTTAGGTCTGAACCTGGAACCAATTTACAGGAAAAAACTAAAACCTGCAGACACTCGGCCCTCCGTGGAACCGGTTTGAGACCCCTGGTCTAGAACATACCACAGATGCTACATGGACATATGGGGAATTTAGAAGCCAGTTCAACACCTTGAATGTGTCATCATGTTCCTCAAACCACTCCCAAACAATATGTGCAGTAGGGCAGGGTTTATCTGGCTGAAGGAGACCACTGCCATCAGGGAATACCATTGCCATGTAAGGGTGTACCTGATCTGCAACAAGGTTTAGGTAGGTGGCACGTCCACATGGACCCAGGGTTTCCCAGAAGAACATTGCCCAGAGCATCACACTCCGTCCATTGGCTTATCGTCTTCCCACAGTGCATCCTGGTGCCATCACTTCCCCAGGTAATGGTGCACACATATGCAGCCGTTCAAGTGAAGTAAAAGAAAACAGGACTCATCGGATCGAGTGACTGGATACGCAGAACCATACTCAACAGGTTGAGGTGAAATGTATGTTGTGACACATTCTTTCTGTAACCATAACTAAAGAAATGTGTGACTTGTGCTACAGAAGACCAACACCCTACTGTTGGTTTGTGGTTTGTGCATCCTCTGACCACTATGGGTAGGTGCTCGACACTAGTGACCAGGAGCCCCCAACAAGCCTGGTCGTTTCAGATATGCTCTGATCCAGTCATCTGGCCAGAACAACACTGCTCCAAAGAATTTAGGGAACAGGTAATCATCACAGTATAACACAAAGACAATATAACTTCAGGGATATCAATCTCTCTAGTTAGTAAGCATAAGGGATTGACAATAACTATTCTGTAATGTCATTGAACTCTAGATATCGTCTTAACTCTGGTGATGTTTTATGTTGTCTAAACTTTCCTGGCTGGTTTGCCAGCTAGATAATATTAAACTATAGCCTAGCTAGAGTTGTTAGAGTTTATAATTTACTAGATCCATTTTACTTCAGCCATATTTACAGTGAACCTAAAGAATCCTAAAACATTCTTAATTGTTGACTGTAATCCAGTGAATTACAAAAGTAGAATGAGTGACAAATCGTCCTTTCAGGGGGCAAGTGCCAAAATGAAAAGAGGAGGCCACAGATACATGGTTGTAGGGGAATGGGTATTTGGCTTCAAGCCCCCCATGGGGTATGTCTATGCACGTGTCTGAATATAGTGATTGTCCCAGTTTCCTGTCTTGACTGACACAGATGAAAGAGAATTCAGCCTTTAAGAAGGCAAGAGACGCAGGAGGTAAAAGAAAGAGAGGATGTGAGGTGATTTGAAAAGATAGATATTGTCAAGAAAGATATTTTGAGTGCAGATCATTTCATAAAATTTACAGTGCATCCGAAAAGTATTTAAAGCGCTTCACTTTTTCCAATTGTTATGTTACAGCCTTATTCCATAATAGATTAAATTATTTTTTCCCTCACAATTCAACACACGATACCCCATAATGATGACAAGATTTTTTTATGCAAATCAATCTATCTCAAAAAACAAAACAAAAAAGGAATATTCACAGCCTTTGCCTTCCAACTGATCATTCTTAAGATGCTTCTACAACTTGATTGGTCCACCTGTGGTCAATTCAGTTGATTGGACATGATATGGAAATGCACACACCTGTCTATAAAGGTCCTACAGTTGACAGTACATGCCAGAGCGCAAACCAAGCCATGAAGTCCAAGGAATTGTCAGTAGACTTCCGAGACAGGATTTTCTTGAGGCACAGATCTGGGGAAGGGTGCAGAAAAATGTCTGCAGCGTTGAAGGTTCCAATGAGCAGAGTGGCCTCTATAATCCGTAAATGGAGGAAGTATGAAACCACCAGGACTCTTCCTAGAGTTGGCCACCCGGCCAAACTGAGCAATCGAGGGAGAAGGGCCTTAGTCAGGGAGGTGACCAAGAACCTCATGGTCATTGACAGAGCTCCAGCAATGCTCTGTGAAGAGAGGTGAACCTCTCCGGAAGGACAGCCATATCTGCAGCACTCCACCAATCAGGCACAAGACAGCCAGCCTGGAGTTTGCCAAAAGGCAACTGAAGGACTCTAAGACCATGAGCAACAAAATTATCTTGTCACAACATTAACCATGTCTACACAATATTTCAATCAGATTTTATTTTAATAGGCAAAAAATGCTTTTCTAAAAAATTGAAAAGGACATAAACAAGAATATTTTAAGTCACCCCAAACTTTTGATTGTTAGTGTAGAAATAAGTCTGGTGCTCAAAAAAGAAAAAATCTGAGGAAAATATTGTTAGGTGCCTTTGGCAAATATCTTTACTGAAGTACTTGAGCAGCAGCAAGAGAAGACTGATAACAGTGACACTGAAGATGCCAGACAAAGCAGCATGGCAGTGTCAAGTGACAAATGTGAGGGAACGCAGTGAGGATCTAGGCTGGACAGCGGATATCAAGAAGGCCTGGGAAGTACAGATAGACATCAAGTTTCAAAACATCGTCTGCACTTAGCGAGTTTGATGGAAAAATGGATGACTGTTTTTTAGTAGCACTGCCTGGGGATTTGTATTTACGGCTATGACAGCAGCTAAAGAACAGTTAATACCTTAATCTTATTTTACTAGTTTCTCTAGTAGAAGCTAGCATTTGGTTACATCATTAATGTAAATGGGAATGGGTTCTCACAACGCTTACTTGGTTAAATAAACGTGAAAACAAGATGCATGAAAACAGTTGAGTTATTTGTTTGAAAGATTAGTTCAATTTAGTGTTTGAATGTAGCATCCGGTCTGCTACGGGCAATACAGACAAATTAACAAAATAAGTCAAAATCTCTGTGTCATTTATCTAATCATACCTGGCAGAGACATGCACATAGAGTACAACATTTGCTTGCATTGCAAATCCTTCTACTGTAAAGCAATATTTAATGTGTCCCTACCATTTGGGACAGGTGGGCTTTTTAGGAAGTATAGAATCAGGTGATATCAAGCAAGTAGTCATACAACAATTACCTTGTCTCCTGGATCATAATTACGTAACAGTTTGAATATTTTACTTGCAAATCCTAATCCTCGCTTGTCATCATTAGTGAGATATCACAAATATATTGTATTCCAGTAGGCATCTAACAATGCAAATATCAAACCAAGCACACAATGTTTGAATCCTTAAGGAACCCAATTTCAGTTATAGTGTACTATAACTGTAGTGCACTTACAAAAGCAGTACTCTTATGCAGCAGTGTGGTGTGTGACACAGTAAATAAACGTTACTAGAAATGCACCAAAACGCCCCACTGTCCCTTCAAAAATGTCAGCACTTTGAATTTTATACAGGGTTATGTTTCATCAACCTGCATGATAAGGCTTCTGGAAAGATTTAGGATCTTGTCAGCAAGGAGGTGAGGAAGCTCCAACACGTGGATCTTCTTTGTCAGTTTTGTGTTTCCCCTACTAATTATTCCAGGTTATGAACGGGGGGGCGGGTGAATCTTTACTGTGTGCTATATGTATGCCTAGGGAAGACACTCGAGCTGCCAGGATCTTGGAGTGAACCCTGCGTGACAAAAATGCCAGCAGTGATTTTATTCACTGTGTCATTGGTTGGCATAGTATCCCTCCCTGGTGGGAACTAGATCCACTGCTATGGAAACGCACCTGGCAAAGCAGCTTAGTCACTGTGTAATGCATGGAGCATTGATATGCATACAAGGAGGCAGACAGACTATGCAGATATCTAAGCTGTTCCTAGTACCCGCTTTCCTCTCAAAGCATGCTAATCTCCCTGATTCACTAGCTAGCCCATTATATTCCTGTTTCTTCACACCAAACTGGCCCTGAACCTAATGTAGAAGGAGGAGCATGACCGTCTTTTTCTGACTAAAAAGAATCCTGCTGCATTAATTAACTTTCCGTACAGTAGAAACTCTGCGGGGCATGAGTCTGGTCGTACCGATGTCGGTGACTAGCCAGACACTGACCAAACTGGTCCTGCACTTTTTTTCACATAAGGCTTCCTTGAGAAAATGCATTACTGCCTTCTCATTCCCCAAAGCAGCGTCCTAGCTCCTTATACTGGCCTTCATGGTATAATGCAATTCCACAAGGGGGACACTTGAGTTAGTCCTACGGTCTAGTGGAAATAAGGCTCTGGGTCCAAAATGGCACCATAACTACAGGACTTCTGGGTATGCAGATTGGGACGTTGGGCTTTAATGGCAGTTCCAGGTGTGGTTCAGATGAAGCCTTAAACACTGACATAAACACTGCTTCTCAGCCGTGGCCATGAAGGAGGCCGGAGGCAAGTGTTTCTGACTGGACCAGAAATATTAGAAAATACCAATTTATCTATCTAGAAAGATGGGCTATCATGTAGTACAGCCGGTATTATGGAGATAGGGTCATGCAATAATACAATTATTGAGGTTAGTCTACAGTTTCCACCCGAACACAGGTGATGTGGCATTTACAATCTACCCTTCTATCTAAATGTAGAGAAAATAAAAAGTGTATTTTCTTGCCCTTAACCTTGCTTGCGTCCTGGGTATGCGTCAGTGCGCGTTGTTACAATACAAATCAGTTGCCCGTTATAATCAGGCAAACTTTACCTTCACAGAGAAACGCACCACGTTTTGCATATTTTCCGGAGGTGGGTGTGATCTCATGTTTGTGTATGGGACCGGAGGAGGCAAGGCAAATAGGTGCAAATTGGTAGTCAGAACTAGGGGTTTGACAAGTGTTGCCTTTTTTGGGAGAGTTGCCAGAATGCTAGATGCTTTTCTCCTGAGAGTATCGCCGCCCTTGGAATAAAAGCTTGTTGACTTGGAACTGAAGACAGAAGCAGTCATTTGAGGGTCGCTTGCGAACTTACCAATTACTATACGCTGCTGCAACAGGCCAAGAAAAACATTCGTATTGGATATTTCTGGTGACATTGTTAACATTTCGTCCAAGCAAACGAAATGAATTTGGGTCAGCTATTAAGGTATGTCTGCAGATAAATTGACCGATTCATGAAAACATTTCCAGTTTAATGTCTGTAGCCTATTGGTATGTAAACATAATATAACATTTCTCTTGTGTCTTTTAGGGTTTTCTTGTCGGCAACTGTTGCTTGCGAAGCCATGGCTGCTGCATCAGGTACGTCAATATTTTGATATTAAGTATCATGCGGTCGTCTTTTGTTTAGGCTACGAAACTATTTTACAGTGTATGCCATAACATTAGCCTAAATGTATTTGACATGTTTCTCTCCTAAGGTTGTGAAGGTTCTGAATGTACCAAAACTGTAGCTGTATTGACCAAAACGATAGAGTCCGGGAAGCCAACGCAGAACGTTGACTACCTGAACCAATTTAATGAGATGAACTCTCCTACTGGGGACAGAAAACATCGCGATGCGGGATCTGTCCTACCATTCATCGGCCTAACTGGACGTAAGTTTCACATCATCTCTATAAACTCGCCGCACAGAGTTTTATCTTAACCGTGTGTGAATTAATTTAGCTTATGTGTATAGCGAATCTCAAACAATATCACAGGTTTTCGTCTTGCTTGTATTGACCTATTTAAACAAGCTGTTTTCTGTGTTTTTATTGCTCTGTGAATGGAAACATGGCCCTGCAGGAATTTTTGCCTAAAACAGTGTTCTGGTCATTGTCTTCAGGGGCACAGTCAGTAGGCAACGTTGTGAAACGCTGCAGTCATCATTTTTTACCAAGATATGTTTGTATATGAATGCTGCTCAAACGCACTGCAGAATGCATCTCTTAACTAAACATTAGTGTAAATACATTATATCAAACCAATACTGTGTCTTAATATTTCCTTACAGATGCAAAGCAGAGTCGAAACTGTTGTAAAAATGGCGGCACTTGTATTTTGGGGAGCTTTTGTGCATGTCCACCCAACTTCACAGGCCGGAGCTGTGAATATGACGAACGCATCAGGTAATTTCACTAACACTCATGAATGTCCCAAATGTGTTAGGCTTGTTTGTGATGGTAAATGTGTTTGACGTTTTAATGTCATATAAAGCCAGTATTTATTTGAGTCTCTCTACTCTGCAGAAGCTGTGGTGTCATTCCCCATGGAGAGTGGGTGAAGAAAGGCTGTTCCTACTGCAGGTGTGGTTATGGAGTGTTGCATTGTTTTCCTGAGGTGTTCCATAACGACTGTGGTAAGGCACTTTATGAACCTTTGGTTGCTTGTGTGATTAAAAAATATATTTCCTCCCTGAAATGTGTCACTCAGAAGTTTCTAAAAGACCTATGTATAATCTTGAGGCTCAGGGTAAAGATACTGACCTTTTGGTGCAATTGGCACCAATCCGTTGAAAACTGCCCTCTGTTGAATTTATGGCATGCCTAAATACTGTTTCATTTATGTAAACCAAATCTGCTATGATTCACATTTGGACATTAGTAAGCCTCCTTTTGATATGTGCGTAGGCCTTCTTGCTTGAAATCAAATTTAACAGTCCCTCAGTTCAAATCAATCAGACTTGGTTTATGTTGATACAAAAGGAGTGGTCTAGCACATATCTTTGCTAATGCTTTTGAGAGGAACAGGTATTATCTGAGATGGCACCAGTTTGGCTGTGAATGGGTGATGAGAAAATCAATTTGCACCTCACTGGGCAACCGAATGGGTTCCTGTGGATCATCACAGGTTGCCGCTCGGTCCTAAAAGCCCACTAAAGATTATTCAGAGGCCTCAGAGAGAGGCTGGTTTTTCAGGTCTGAGGATGTGCTAACGGCCCTATTTCCCCCCCTTTTCACGTTCCTCCGTTTAAGTTCACTCGCCTTTTGTTCATGCTGTTGTTCCTGTATTTTCTTTCTCTCATCTTTCTATTTCAGTGCATTCTTCTTCTTTATTCATGCTAAATTCTAAAGCTCTATGTTTTTTCCTCCTTGTTGTCTTTGGCAGATGATGACCAGGAAGTCCACTGGTTTCGTTCGAAGGGTGTCAGAATTCTGCAGACCAAGTACACCGTCTGCATTGGATTACTGTTTCTGGGTTTGGCCCATGTGAGACACTACAGATGAAGAACGTGTGATGGATTTCAGCCTCAAAGGAGCCTAATGAAAAATCTGCATCACTGAATTGAAATATCCTTCCAGTGGAAGTCTGAACTACAACTTGCTATTTCAAAAGCAACTGTCTTGTAAATGTGAAGAAGACTGTACATAAGAGTTTTATTGCAAAATATTTGTTCTAATTTTTCCTTTCTGTTTTTCATGAATACCTGTTTGTGGCTGAGGCTTCAGTTATTTAATGTGTTCTGTGTTGGTACTTAGTTGTTTCACGAATTGAGGATGACTGCTTTGTTTGTCTCTTGCAGTACACTTTTCAACAAATATGAAATTGTGATGTTTTTATTTTTAAGTGTCTCTGCAGAAGCAGAACGTTTCTCTTTTGAAACAGGTTCTGTTTGAGTTTTCTTATTAGTTGTATTTGCCGTTCAAAAATCTTTTTGCCATTGTTATCTTCAGGCACTGGGAGAGAGTTTGACAAAGCTTGTACGACCTATGCTTGTTGACCCTTTTGCCTGTTTTTTCTTATCTAAGATAAACAGTTAAACTAGCCAATCAATCAACAGTATTGACATTCTGTGTTACTAGTCGTTGCTCAGACAAACCTGTTTGTATTGGCTGTGCCGGTAATAGAATGGCTTCATGTTATTAAAATTGCTGATAAGCTGATGTTGACGGTTTATTTGTGCCTCCATATTATGTTAGTCAAACTTAGAATCTAGTGTGAATGATAAGGTTGATCGATAATCCATGGAGTTGGGGGTTGTCTATGTATTATAGGCTTTAATTTGCTAGCATTCACTGTTTCGAAAGCAGACATCAAATTAAATTATGCTATTGGATTCTATGGCCACTTCATCAAAAGCCTTTAATGTGTCATTTTAAAACAGAATACATTGGCATGATGGTTTGAAGTAACGTGTTAAGTATTTAATATTCAAAACATATACATGTGACACATTGCCGGAAAAGAAAAATAGAAAACATTGTATCTGCATTTTCCAGACTAAATCAACACACATTGAACTAACTAACTCTGTGTTGATTGGTTTTGCAAATGTAATTCAGCCCTTTGTCTCTTGTAGCCTGGTCTCAAACACAAGGACCATTCACAGCTCTATTTTTATTTTTATTTATCTTTTTTGGTTTTAGCGAGACAGAACGACTATCAGATTTGGCACTGAGTCATATGCCACAGGAGCAAATTAAATAGAATTAGTTTAATTAACCTGAAATTCTATTTCATTTGCTCTTGTGCAAAGCACTCTTGTACCAGCCACTGAGCAGTCCTTAGAAATAGAAAAGGATGTGGTTGAGCTGTTAGATGGTGGAGGGGGGGTTCCCTGATGTCTCCCAACTCACAGATGACTCCACATCTCTGGCCCTTGCACTGTCTGTCAGGTCAACTGGATCTCTGATCAATCAGCCTCCGCCAAATATACCAAAAACTGCCGATGGCTCTCATTGTGTAGTGTGTACCCGGTCTGACAGGGTTGGCTGATGTCGGGTCAGACCTCCTGTATACAGACAAACTGAATGTTTGGTTAAACAGACAGAAAAAACGGACTAAACTAATCCTATAACACTGATGGTACCACAGTGAAATGTTTGGTCAGACAGAGAAAGAGAGACAAAACACAAAATCATTAATAGCTTTCTCACTTTTCCATACTGAATGTTCAGACTTGTTAACATTGATGTATTTTCTTGTTTAGTCAGACAAGCAGGCAGAAGGACAAAGCCCTAAAACACTGATGGTTATCCCTGTAAAGCAGGTCTGAAGGTTTGGTCAGACAGACAGATTGATGGTTCTCTGTGTGTAGTGTACAGCTAGATGTTGCGTCAGACAGACAGGCTGATGGTTCTCTGTGTGTAGTGTACAGCTAGATGTTGCGTCAGACAGACAGATTGATGGTTCTCTGTGTGTAGTGTACAGCTAGATGTTGCGTCAGACAGACAGGCTGATGGTTCTCTGTGTGTAGTGTACAGCTAGATGTTGCGTCAGACAGACAGATTGATGGTTCTCTGTGTGTAGTGTACAGCTAGATGTTGTGTCAGACAGACAGGCTGATGGTTCTCTGTATGTAGTGTACAGCTAGATAGTGTGTCAGACAGCCAGCTCAGACTAACCAAATTAAGTCCATAAGAGAGCATCACAATCACCATCAAAACCAAAATGGCGGTGAAATGAAAGCGTATTCCTTTGTAAATACCAGACGATAAGAAATTTTCAGTATCAGTGTTGAACCAGGACTTCAATTGGTTTTTATTGTGAGATGCAACATTTGAAGGAACATTTTAAATCTGGATGTTAGATGGATTCTCATTTGAATGTAAAACACTAAACAATTATCCTGTGTAAAGGGACATTGGCCATTCCATATGTGACAGCATGTGGGTAAACATTGTATGATTAAAATAGGAACTACTCAATGGTAGTTTTGTTCCCAAATTTCTGTGCCTCATGTCATCCAAACCACTCAATTTGAAAGGTATGATGCAGTCATACTCTACTTATAGGTTGTGCGCTTACTGTACAAACAACATATTACACATTCTGCAAAATTGGTAGGCTTAAAAAAGAATGTACATCTTTGAAGCAAAATGATTTTTGTGAGGCTCTGCAGAAACTGAAGTCTAGCAACGTGCACTCCAGCCGTGGACAGGGAGGACTGAGTGGGGTTTGTCGCTGCCTTTCAATCTAAGCAAATAGGTAATTGTTCAATGTTTAGTGAACCTGGATACATGTGAAACACTGGAGTCTAAATTGTGAGAAACCCCTGATAGAAGGCATATGTCAGGTTGCCTAACTCTGTCATGATGGGATTGAGTTGCTGTTAAGGAGATGGTAGCTAACTGCCCTGGACTAATCCCCGTATCCAACACAGTGATTTATTGAGCTACTCCTTTCTGTGTGAGCTCCAGCTGTCTTTGCTGCTCTCTCTCTCTCTCTCTCTCTCTCTTTCAGTACCTGTCCTTCACTCTGTCTCTCGTTCTCTCGGTCACTCTCTCTGCTCTCAAGCTGGCAGGCCTCCTGCATCTCTTCCTGTGTGCCTGCTGACTTGGGAGCATATAGAGGCCCAAAACCCAGCCGTGCTCATGTCTGGATCAGTCTAGGTAAGTCACGGCTAGATCCCATAACAGGATAACACACATTCCCTATTTAAAGCGACAACAAACCCAGCAAACATCCTTATAAACTAAGCGCCGTTGTAATGACGTCTCGTCTTCACAATAGAGAGCAACAATCAGTCCAGATTCCAAGGGATTTTCGAGTAAACCGATTGTAGTGATCTTCCACCGGGCTGGTTTTTGGGAAGGGCCCCCCATAGTTCAAAACAAGACTTTAGGCCATGAAGTCTTTCTTGGGAGATAGCTTTTCTTGTCTTCTATTTCCTGTACCCCACTGGCATGCTGGGACTGAGTCAATGACCCTATACACAATCATGAGATGATTCTGAGAAGTTCTGAGGTGTGTGTGTGAGGTGTGTGTTTGTGTGTGTCTTTGCGTGTGTGTCTGCTTTTATTTGTGCATGCTAGAAAATGTTGAGTGTCAGGATGTTAGTTGAGAAACTGCAAATAAACTAAGCTGGCATCCGAATAAAGAATTACAGGATTAAACCAGACATTTCTACAATGGAAATGTAGTCATGCATGAGAAGACTGATCTCTTTCCAGCTCACTCAGTAACCCCTGAGCCAGGAGATGTTCTCCTTGTAGTCAATATATACATGTAGATACTTGTGGAATCATGTTTCAAGAAATAGTTAGTTGATTTATATACGTAGTTAAGGCATTTAAAAGTTCAGATGGGAATTGCACACTGCATATGAAAGGTGGAAAAATCTGCTTCTCCAAAGAGAATTTCCCATTTCTGTTTGATGTCTTGATTATTCCAGAGACCCAAAAGCTACCTGCACAAAATTTCACATTAGATTGACTAATTATTTTCTAATGAATGAAGAGAGCATTCATTTTGTTTTAAAGCTTGCAATACTTTGTTAGATCTCTCTAAGGTGCTTCCATTCTTACAAGTTAAATCCTTTCTTTAAAGAGGGTGCAAAGTGCAAAATAAATTAAATGAAAGGAACAGAGCAATCTTTTTGTTGAAAGGTCCTGTTTCAGAATTGTTTGTTTTATTGTTTCCTTTGAGAAAACAAATCCCACTTTGCACAGTATTTAATGGTGGATTGATTTTATATCCTTTAATAGCATTACAATTGTCTGAAAAGCAAAGACCTGCAACTTTTCTTGACTGCCTTTGTAAGGCCTGAAAACGTAAAAAGTCTATTTTCCCATCCTTCTTTGGGGCAGTCAAGGGGGTTATTTGTGGAAGACAGACGATGCTCTCTGGAGTTGATAAGACAGTAAGAAAGATTTGTGCCCATCACCCCTGAAAGTGGACACTTTCAGTCTTGGCAGAGTCCAGACTTCAAGTGTCTGAAGTGTAATTTGTGCTCCTATTAATAGAGTCACAGAGGGTTTTCAGAATTTATACACTAACAATCGTCCCTGTCATTTTATTCACCACACCACAGTGGTGCTGCCACATGTGGCATTTCCTGAGTCAGGAAATGTACCATTAGGGATTGTTGCATCTATGTGAATTAAAGTTGGAGTTGGGAGTGTTTTGTACGTAAGTTAAAAATCCTTCCAAAAATCGGGGGCAAATTATTTGGCTTCCTCTTCCACAAGACAAATTTGTTTGTCCCAAAGTGAAACGACTCTTCCACACGTAGTATTTCCCAGAATGCAAGTGTAAAAGACTTCAGATGTTTCATATGACAGTGAAGAAAATCAACTGTTTACTATGTAAACTTATGATGTTATTTAACTTGAAGTAAATTTAGGCAACCGACTTTAATATAAGATGGTCTTAACCAAGAAATCTAAAATTATCCGGAAAAAGGATTACGCTCGTCAAAAAGTGTCCACGCGTTGTAGAATTCCTTTTCATATATTGTCACTCTCTCTGCTTCTTGTTTCAAAGATACATTCTATGAGGATAGGTTGCATTGATTAACCAATGCAGGCCTACTCTTTAAAGATAATTTTGGGGTTTTATTCTGTTTTTGGAAAAGGGGAGATGTGACTTGTGTATGTTGGAATGTAATGTGCTTTAAGTTCCTTTGAATGATGGGTCCTTTAAGGCAGGTGCAAATTCTTTTTACTGTCCGTTCAGCAACACGATAATGTGCGTATGTGCATGGAATGATTAATCCTTTAATATGTTCCCTGGCATTTTCCAGTAGGCTAGTAAGACTACCTGACAAGACAACTCCCAGTGTTTCTGGAAGAGATTCAGCCTGAAGACTCTTGCTGTCAGTGGACACAGTCCACCTGCTCCTATCTGTATTTATTCACCCACTGGTCATATCATCGTTTACATTTCATGGTAAATGATGTGTCTTCAAAAGTTCTTGATTTCTGATTATTCCCCTCCAATGTAGACAAAACAGGACTGGCAATCTCCTAGAACTGGGCCAATTTCTTGGCCCTTTCTTTCCAATCCACTGGCATCAATATGTTATTACTTGCTTTTTGGGGTTTTAGGCTGGTTTTATCACCCCTTTGTTAAAACAGCTGATGTGAAAAGGTATTTTTATAATAATTTAATAAACTTTGCCCACTCTTTTGCACAACAATAAAGCTTTTAGACCTCTAAAAAGTGTACATGAAAATCAGCAGAACATAAGGGGTTGTTTCTAAAATACAGTAATTGACATAACGTAGGATTTTGGCTTGGCTACTTGAGAGCAGGATTTAAACCATTACAATGTCTGGTACAGGTTGTTGCTTTTTAGATTACAATTTTATCTGACGATAGAGTACCATAAGTCAACAGAATCAAACAATAATCGAGTAGTCTTATCAATGCTCTTCTATCAACATTTTTCAACTGTCCTGCCGACCAGCCATGATCATTTATTTTTCACAAGTCATCAGGTACAAATCCTACTGATATAAATTGCTATTTGTACCATCGGGTGGGTACTGCGTTTCACAACCACATCTGTCCCAGTACTGGGAAAGTAACAGGAAAGACATGGCTCTCTTCTCTTTTAACCATTTGTTTAAAACAAATGGAGGCATGTAAAATACCTCTGGCGATACATTCCTCTGTATCTGTGCCTCCGTGTTGTGTAATCTAGCTTTCTCAGCATCATGTCTGCTTAAGCCTTTTACACTATAAAGTCAAGCTAGCCGTTTAGAATATTTAGAAAAAAACTGAAAAAAACCTGTTCTTAGTGGAAGACATTTGTGATGCTCAGTGACGGAAGGAACCAAAATGCTGGTTTGCCAAATCAAACAAGGTTTTATTTGCACCTTGAAAAAAAGCAACTAATGCGTACTCTACGCAAGTAAAATAAACACGTGCAATGCAAGAGAGAGACAAATTCTCCAAGTAAGCGCAGCGCAGTGCATGAAACAAGCAACAGACAATAACGAACACAGAGACAAGACACATGAGGGCTTATATAACTAGTCAATAGGCATCAGCTGGAAGGAAATAGGGAGGAATGCATTCACAGGACATGGGAAACAGGACAGACATGAACGATGGTGCCTAAAAGGCCGGCGACGTCGAAAGCCGGGGGGCTACGCGAACAGAGGAGAGCCTGGTGCTAGGTGGAGACGTGACAACATTACACAGTGTACGTCCTTGGTCCAAAATCTATGGTCCTCAAGTCCATGGTCCTGAAGTCCTTGGTCCTCAAGTCTTTGGTCCTCAAGTCCTTGGTCCTGAAGTCCTTGATCCTCAAGCCCTTGGTCCTCAAGTCCTTGGTCCAAAATCTATGGTCCTCAAGTCCTTGGTCCTGAAGTCCTTGGTCCTCAAGTCCTTGGTCCTGAAGTCCTTGGTCCTGAAGTCCTTGATCCTCAAGCCCTTGGTCCTCAAGTCCTTGGTCCAAAATCTATGGTCCTCAAGTCCTTGGTCCTCAAGTCCTTGGTCCTCAACTCCTTGGTCCTCAAGTCCTTGGTCCTCAAGTCCTTGGTCCATAAGCTTTGTACCGCAAGTTTTTCAAACATCAATAGCACCCTTCGAAAGCAAACAGAAAGCTCAGAATCAAGACTAGACATTGACAGCATGTTTTTGCTTGAAAAATAATTATTTACTAGACTTATTGTCACCGTCCATTTACTAACGGAGGGTAATACCGATCAGTTAATCCTTCAAACTCCAAAATACCCCAACCTACCCGGCATTTGCCAGAATTGCCAGAAAGCCAGTCTGCCCATGTCTACTAGCCCATTTAGAATTCAAAAAAGAAGATTTTTCTTGTCTTTGTTGAATTAATCTAGACCATAGTGGATCTAATTTAGTGCAGATGATATTTTCTTGCAAAACTTGCAGAAACACATTGGGAACATTCTCTAAAAGCTGCATCTCTTTTACATTTTAATGTGATTTTAATTGGATCCACTTATGAGAGAAAAAAGGTAGTCTCTGAAGTTGGACGATGAAGGCAAGACATTTACTACCCAATTTGGAACGGAAGTCTTCCCCAGTTCATGCAATTCCTCACTCCCACTCCCCCCACATCTCTCTGTCTCTTCCACTTTTCCACAGA